>JAPMOB010208794.1:0-37550 GCA_029875015.1 Lepomis gibbosus
CCCCTCCTCCTTAGGATTTACAATTTATCCTAATGCTATGGATTTGTCTTTCCTTAACATAATGAGATAAATCATGAAGAAGGAAAAGGACAGCAAATTAATTGTGATGGAAAGAAGAATCACAAATAAACAAATATAAAAACACATACTGAGCACATTCACTATGGCACAGGTGTTTCATATTTGACAACACTAACAAAAATGGACAGGTTTTGTCAGAGAGGTGACTGCTGTTCCGAAGTGATAGTCTAAGCTATGAATGGACATCAGAGATCCTTAAAAAGAAGTTGTGAAATTTGGTAAGCTGTCCTTATATGTACTGCTCAAATGGTGTTACAGTGTGATATATATTATGGACACATTAAACTATAATATAGTCAGTGTTAGAAGACAGGATTGATTTACCAATGAAAAACAGAACAATGACATTTTTCCAAGATAGTTTATCATCTACTAATTTTGTATGAGTGACTTGGTTGGACTATTTTAAGAATAGAGATCTATGTGTGTGTGTGTGAGTGTGTGTGTGTGTGTGTGTGTGCGTGTGCATGAGTTCCAGCACTTCAATATGAAGTGGACATAAAGGCGATCAACCCTTCACTGGTCAATGAAACATGAAAACAGAAACAACTAAATTATAATCCCATTCAGTATTCAGTTATTGAACCATATTTTTGTTTTAAATTGTTGTGAAATATTTAGACATGAAATGTAGATGTCATAAACTTACATGTATAGATTTTTTCAGAGCATGAAACCTTCTTTAACTGTCACCCTATGTGGAAATGTTATAATGGAATGTCACAACAAACGATGCTGATTTTAGACATATCAAACATATGAAAAAACACAGGTCATTGCTTTACCTGCAAGTCATTTTACAGCTTTTTGTTTAAGCAGTGTATATTCTGAAACCTGCATGTAATAATAAAGTAAAATAGTATATACATGTATATAGAATCTTTTGTATATACAAAAAATTACAAACATAAAAACACATATACGAAGTAGCTCCAAGCATGATCTGGAGTGAAAGTGAAATGTCTTTTTTTATTTTTCAAAGTCTTGTTGAAAGTGTCCCTCTCTATGGTTGCTGCTGGTATTGGCCCTCCGTGGCAGTGTAGAAGTCCTCCAGGACACTCTGCATGTAGTCAAAGGTAGGCCTGTCGTCAGGTTTGTTTTTCCAGCAGGACATCATGATCTCGTAGAGCTCAGCAGGACAGTTCTCGGGCTGAGGCATCCGGTAGCCACGCTGCACCGAGGATATCACCTCTCCTTTAGTCATACCTGGGGATAATTCAGGTAGACGTGGAGGTGTGAATATAGGAGTGTTTAGTGAGAGGCAACACACATATTGTATACACTCACATACTCAAAGCTATGAATGATAGCATGAAAACCGTAGGAGTAGTAAGAGTAATAATAGTAATAATAGTAGCAGTGATTGTCTCAGACCTAGCAGTTGTGCTTTACAGTTTTTCTCCATTGCTTACCGTTATTTTGAACTCAAATTTCAAAACCCTAACTCCATTTTTCAAAAAGCACACCAATTTTCCAGAATTCTACACACATATCCCTTCATTTCTCATTGCCTTCACCAAGTGGTCATTAAGAAGGCACCGAAATTCTAAATTGTTGACTCAGTCAGCATAGGTTGAGCTCAATTAGCTAAGTGGTTCGTAAACCTTTTCCCGTCAAGGACCCCTAAACTGACACAAATTAGACCACAGACTAGGGATGTCCCGATCAGTTTTTTTTGCCCTCGAGTCCAAGTCATTTGATTTTGAGTATCTACCGATACCGAGTCCAGATCCCATACTTCTATAATACTTACAAAAAGAATAAAGAAGAGCGAAAAACCTCAACTTAAAATACCCGGCAGGCATGTAAACAAATACAAAAATAAAAGTGCCACAGTGTTTGCAAAGCACATCTATATATACATATACATTTATATCCGAGGTAACGTCCGATTCCGATTGAGTCTGAAACAACGTGATTGGGCCCGATATCCGATCTCTTGATCAGATCTGGACATCCCTACCACAGACCCCATTTGATTTTGTCTCACCCATCTGATAGGATTTTGGCTTTTAAATGTTTTATTCCAGAAAGTGTATGAAGTCCATTACCAAAATAATCATGCATTCAGTCACTATGCTACTTATGATTCCCCTTTTTGCTGGGTACCCCCTGGAACCCACTCAAGGACCCCTGGGGGTCCACGGACCTCACTTTGAGAACCACTGAATTAGCACACAACTACCCAGGTGGAAACACAGTCATAATTGATAACAAACCATTCAGAAGCTTCAACAGATAGATAAAAGGGTCAGAGTCAGTTCATTCATTTCTGTGTGTAATTGAGGGCTTGTGTGTTATGTCTGAGGGCAAAGTTTGTTTTTTCAGCAAGATTTAATGGTTTTGAGTGGAAAGCTTCATTTTGACCTGAAAATAGGATGTTGGAATTGGGTGATAAGTGTATTTGTGCTTAAATTTTAGAGAAACAGAGGCTTCATTTCAAAATGTGTTTAAGCAATTGAGAAAAAAACAGTAAATAAATGAAATAAATGATTAAGTATGAATAAATAAGTAAATGCAGCAGGTAGCTGTAGCAGTGGTGGTGGCAGCAGTAGAGGGAGTAGAAGCTGTTAGTTACATGGTAATTATAGTAGCAGTAGTGGTTTTAATTAAAAACAGATTGGCATTACACACTGAATTATTGCATCAAATTAACTTTTTTTCCATGCAGTTATCACCAGCCACCAGTAGAGGACAGTAATATACAACAGGAGAAGATCAGTACTATCTACTCAACAGTTATAAAGGTAATAATTATGGCAAATCAGATATTCCAGTGAATGTTTACCTGGGTAAGGGATTTTCCCAAAGGTTATAATCTCGTAGAGCAGAACTCCGAAGGACCACATGTCTGACTTGATGGTGAATGAGCCGTAGTTAATGGCCTCTGGAGCGGTCCACTTAATGGGGAACTTGGCTCCTGTGGAATACACACACACACATACACACACACTCAGTTACACACACAGACTTCATTTCACAATTAACTCAAGGTTATACTTAGCTGGTACAAGGATGGCTTGTTTCAGTAACTCATACTCCCACACATCTCACCCATACTGTCTATGTAAAATGTAACGGAAGGTTTAGATTCTATCTTTGTGTGTTTCATTACCTCCTGGTTCCAGATCAGTGATCAATCAGGTTTTGTTTTATGACCTACCTATATCTCTCTGTTTAACACTGTGTATGAAAGGAAATAGACCCTATGTATGGTCCAAGTCCATCAAAGCTATTTGTCATTGTGGTATAGGTGGCGATGATTTGAGCGTGAAAAAGTCGCGCAACCGGTAAATGAAACCTAAACTCTGGTTTGACCCACTACCCAATGGTCTTTCAAAATAAGGTGTCAATTCTGCTTCTTGCTCTCAAAAGGGGATTTTTCTTTGAATGTGTCACAACTACCCGGTCAGGGAGTCAGCTCATATATGATTGGAAAAAACCTCTTTCACAAGACAGAAACGCTGATACACACAGTTTCTTGAACATAAAAAGACACGCACACACATACACACACAAAGTTTACCCTCTCTGGCAGAGTATTCGTTGTCCTCTATGATTCTTGCCAGTCCAAAATCAGCTATTTTACAGAGCAGACTCTCGGATACCAGGACATTAGCTGCTCTCAGGTCTCTGTGAATATAATTCTTCTTCTCTATGTACGCCATGCCCTCCGCTATCTGCAACAGAAAATTTAGTGTACAAGAAGGGCACTGTATCATCATTATCCCAAATTTCAGGCAGGGCTGAAAAAGCGCACAATAAAACTGAATGTCTCAAACATTACAAACATCACCACACTACAGAGTCTAACTTATGAAAAATCATTCACATATGTATTCAAATATACTCAAGAATGTAACACGTAACACATGTGCACTGTTGGAGTAACCGATGCAATTTACAGGTCTGCAATTTCCTAATAATTTTCTAGGAGGTTTCCAACAAAGAATTATGTAGCCATTAATAGCAAAAACTCCATTTAAATATGAATGATTAATTCATTACTGGGAACTTTATTCTTTATACTGTATGCTGAATTGTATGCTTGACAAACTACACATTTTCACATGTTCAGCTTACCAGCCGAGGTTATCCTAGAAAGTAATTGGAGATAAATAACTGAACGTGTTCTAGTTAATAAGAATATTTTTTTCTCTATTTTCTGGTAAATAATTTCTGAATTACACAGTTCTTTCCAGGAAACTGGCCCATAAAATAACCCTAGAGATTAGCTTTTTATTAGCTTTTTGTAATTCATCTGGATTTAAATCATCATCAAAAAAATAGCCGATGGCTTCCAAGAGAGCAAATTGGACTGTAAACAAAGGCCGGTGCAATGAAGAGGAAGTCTTGGCCCGGATATCCGTTAACCATTATCCGTTATCCAGATATCCGGTGGGGTTCTGAGATTGTCCGTCAAAAGGATCATCACTCCAGACAGGTTAATCAGGTCCCTAATTAATTTTTCATCAAGGAGAGAAGTTGATGTGATTTTGAGTTAGGTCTACCTGCCTGTCTATAAAATTTATAAATAATGGCTCTGCCTACTGAGGTTTTACAAGAAACATTTGTTCATTTATCAGTCCTGCTTGGCTCTAATGGACTCATTGACCCAAGCAGCAACCTCCCAATTCGCTGTTGTGCTACACACCAACACAGGAGTTCTCCTCCTTTCAGTTCAACAGTGGAAACAGTGATGTAATGTCAGTTGCACAACAGCGAAGGAGAGCTGTGAGAAAAAGCAGCACATTGTAGTCAGTGTAAAAATCACCTGCGCTGAAAAATCGATGAGCTTGGGTAGTTGCAGTTTGCACGCTGCGTCACTCTTTAAGAAGTCTAGTAGGCTCCCTAAAGTCAAGACAGATGAGGAAATAATGTCAGTGTCTTGTATGTTTGTGTCCATGTGTGCACTGGTGGACTGTATGCTTGCTGTGTATGCATATTAGCTGTGATTTTAATCTACAAAATGTTTGTATACTGCTGCACTGATTGAATGGTGCTCCAGATAAGAATATCAACTACATGTGTAAAAAGAAATAAATTAAAAATTGTTAATAGCTCATTTACCGTTTGCCATAAATTCAGTGATGATATAGATGGGTTCTGTCTTGGTGACAACAGCGTAAAGCCGCACCAGCCTGTCATGCTGCAGCGTTTTCATGACATTGGCTTCATCCAGAAAGGCTTCAACTGTCATGGTGCCTGGCTTCAGCGTCTTCACTGCTACTTTGGTTGAGTTGTTGTAGTAAGCTGATTGGACAGAAAGTGAAGGAAGAGGGTGATGAAGAGATTTGGGGAATTGGAGAATATTAATACATTTCCCTGAAAGTCTGACATCATCTGCTTGACATGCTGCAGAGATACAGTGTCTTGAGTGCTACCATGAATACTGGACAATTTGAAACAGGCGATAACTCTGAAAAAGGACTTTCTAATTTTGGGTCAACTTTTTAATTATTAACATAGATAGATGTGTAAAACATTTACAAATTACATACAGAAAAAACTGTTGAGACTGTTTAAATGACTAAAACAGGAAGAGCTGCAATGTTAGACTGGTCACCGGGTCTGATTGCGATATAGAGCTGTGTGTTATCTGCATAAAAGTGGAACACTGTATTGTATTTGCTGTTGATATTACTTAGGAGGAGAATAAAGTTGGACCTAGAATTGAACCCTGAGGGATACCATAGATCATGTTTGCAACAAATAGGTTATAAAAAAGAATTTGTCAAAATTGAAGAGCCAGAGGTCGAGATATCCTAAATGTTAGCCCTAAGGGTCAAGCTTCAAAAACTATGAACCTTCCTTTTTGGTAAATGCCTATATCTATAAAACCCCACAACCGAGCTACTTACTAGTCCTATCGTTATTATAGTTATTATATAATTAACCTCACGATTATTATCAAAAACAGTACAATAAATATCTGTACCATTATTCATTCAGTCTATAGCAACATTCCCTTTACTGTCTGTACCTCTATGTGTATATTGTATAGGCGGTCTCTCTCTCTCTCTCTCTCTCTCTCTCTCTCTCTCTCTCNTAGTCCAGTCAGATGGCCGCCCACCCTGAGCCATGGTTCTGCTCGAGGTTTCTGCCTCTAAAAAGGAAGTTTTTCTTTCCTCTGTCGCTTGGTGCTCTTGGTGGGAATTGTTGGGTTTCTGTAAATATGTTCACAAAGCACGGTCTAGACCTACTCTCTTATGAAAAGCACTCTGAGATAACTGTTGTTGTGATTTGGCGCTATATGAATAAAATTGAACTGAATTGAATACAAATACAGACTATTTACCATTTACCACATCACTTTAGTCTGTACATGCCCACAGAGAACTAAGATAACATCTCATCAGGCAACCAAAGTGAAAGCACCGGTACAATCAAACCATGGGTGTGTAGGGTCTTAAATAATGTTGTGACGGGGTGATACAATGGCTTTAGCAAAGGTTCAGGAAAAATATACAGCCTATTAATAAACTCCTAATTTTCTTTGCTTTTAAGATTCATGAGCGATAATATTTCTGTTTTCCATTGGGATAGTTAAATAATAAAAATAAAAAATATAATAATACATTTTAATTTTGACATAACCTGCACAGTACTCTCTCAGAAGTAGCCAAGGGAGGGGTTACAGAGAGAGCAACAGGATAAAGGAGTACAGGAAAGGGCTGTTGGTCATACCAGTGTTATAATCATGAAAAATACTATTTCCTTAAATGAACCAGAAGAAGGAACTAACTGTGCATTCCCAGACAGGGTCAGGTGACTTATTTTGGCATGGCAGCAAACTTCATATGTAAGGTCACAGATATTCTTAAAAGTCCTTTAATCACAGTGCTTTCTTGTCAATGTTTGAGTCACTCATAATATACTATCAGGGAACACACAGATCACATATAACACTGTAGATAATATTTTCAATTACCATTATGCCATTATGATTATATAAGGTTAAGTGGGAGAGGTTTTTCTGGATTTAAACATCTTGGGGAGTCTCAATTCTGATGGGAGTAGTCTGTGTAATCTTTTGAATTGCAACAATACATGTCTGGTGCATACAGAAGCGGAATGGACGTGCTCTCGGGTCTTCTCCGCCAATCTTCCATGATTTCTACTGCCAGATACTTTTGCCAGGCTGTACTTATTCAGTGTATTGTGTGTGATTTCATTACCTCAAATAAATTCATTCTTTCAGGATAAACCTCATAACTGGAACCAGAACCCAGACTTCCCCATTATTACCCACCCACATTTTTTGTTGTCATATAGTTCCCTTTTCTTTCAAAGAATTGCAACAGCAATTATGTCAGTGTGTAAAGAAATTAATACTTCAAGAACAGGAACATACTTTTTTTAAACAACTAAGAAACCTGACAAAGTATAGGAAAGTTTCAGGCCACATCAAGGATTGCACATGAAACTGTGTGTGTATTTGTCATCACTGCACCCAAACATCTGATGCAAATCTCAATTTAGATCCTAACATTTCCTACATAGATGATAAAACTGACAACATTGATGCACACATGGATGTGATCTTCCCGGGCCAGTCTTTACTACAATGGCAGGCGTGGACACATTACAGCATATTTCCAGAGATAGTAGTCAGCTCTGGCTAAAACAGTATAAAAGACCAAATGGGTAAGATGAGAAGGTAATAGTGGGAAATACAACTTCCCTGTACTGTCCACTTCTGGAGCTCTGAATTTATATTACAAGAGAGAAAGAAATTAGCAATCCTCTGACCTGCAAAACTGAATTAGACACACTCTCCTTTACTCAGGCACCAAAGTCAAGGTGCCATTTGGAGGATATTTAAAGATTTTGTAAATGAATTGGGGTGGGATTGGTGTAATTGTGTGGAAGCCTCTATCTAACATCAAAGATATTACTGATGTTTTTGCTTCTTAATTTAGTTTCTAAATAAAGACCACATTTCACATAAAGCCCATTGTACCCCAAATAGGATCTTTGTGGGGTAATGGCTTGGTAATAAGGAATTAAGTGATACTGTGTATTACCAAAGTAATAAGCACGTAATAGCTTGGTATTAAAAACATTGAACAGACGTGTAGTGCGCAAAACCTTTTTTACTACTTTTTCTTACTACGTTTTACAACAAAATGAAATAGAAACTGGAAGCTTATATTTGGTAGTACTGAATCATGATTATTACACAAATTTCCAGAGAACAAGTCATAACATCACCCCCCCCCCCCACCCATTTTTTTAACCTTTATTTATTCAGGGGAGCTTCACTAAGAGGAAGCTTCTCTTTTGCAGGAAGGCCCTGATCACAGGGCACAGTACAACTGCAGCCTGGTCTGCTGGCCACTAAGCTGGCTCCACTGGAGCTGTTATGGGCCTTGCTCAAGGGCACCTCAGTGGTGGTAAATGAGGGAGGGCAACTGCTGCTTGGTTTACTTTCCACATTCAGATTTTATCTTGCCGGTCCGGGGATTGAACTCCCGCCACCTGGTCACAAGCTCAATTTTCTAACCTTTAGGCCACCACTGACCTTATTACTTTGTTACCCAGATATACCCAGTGTTAACACCAAGCTATTATGTGGCTTTAACCTTTATAATTAAAGGTCATTACCTAATTATTACCGCTCAGTTCTGTGTCATCTTCCTATTTTTTGTTGTCGGACATTTCTGTGAGTATGTGTGTTTACATAATGTCAAATGCATCTTACAAGCAGGTTGTTCTTAGTAATCATGCTAATGTCTTCAAAAAATGGAGGTAATGATTTACTCATGGGAAAATGCTACGCAGCAGCCAATACCTGAAGACAAAAGCCTGAAAGCACATATGCATTGAATGAGAATGACCTTTTTGTAGCTGCGGGATGGTGTTGTTATCGCCACGTCAGACCCCCTAACCTGAGGAGCCAGGATGCTGTCGTTTGTTGCTAGCCCTAACTGAGGCCTTATTGAACCTGCTAGGAGCTATAACTCCCACCAGCCACACGCCTTTCCATCATAACAAGTAACAGTGCAAGGAGCACCACAGGGACCTCATTGTGGCCTGGTCCCAAAGGGGGTTATTATTCCCTCTATCTCCTCTTGCGCATTAGGTTACTGGTAAAGTCCAGGCTAAACTTTTGTCTTCACTCACCCATCCAGACTTCTCCAAACTGTCCAGCTCCGAGTTTTTTCACCATCTTGATTGACTCTTTAGAAATCTCCCAGGCATCTTTATCCCACGGCTTCTGAACATTGGGTTTCACACACGGACGGTCCAATTTACGACACAGGCCATCCGCTTTGTCTAGAAGGTACACACACATAGCCACTAAGAACTAATGCATTCTTGCTTTAGTGTTCAATTTTCCTTGATAATGAATAACATGGCATGCAGAAACTGAATCACATATATAAATAAATGTTTCTCAAGAGTAAAGGTCTTTACACAAATAATAACAAAATCAACAACTCATATTAAGCACTTTAGAGTGGCAGGGTGAAATTTTCTTCAACAAAATTAAGCGCCTCCATTCAAGAGTCACACTCACTGTGATAATGTTTGATCATGCTGCCGATGTCCTTGAAGGAGATTTTAGGAGAAATGTAGTAGCCGCCATTATCCATCATTCTGATTTTATAGTGTTTGACTGACTCTGTCCCCTGGGCGTCCACATCCCTGATTGACAATGAGTAACTTCCTGCGGGAAAATAATCAAGTAAAAGCGAGTGAGTATCAATTCGAAATGGTTGAATTGAATCTCCATGTACTGAATGTGGGAAATGTTTGTGCATGTATGTCTGGGGCTGTTGTGATTTCCATAGCCTACCTTTTGATGTTTCACTTTCCCTGATAAGATAAGAGCCTGGTTTGTTTGCAGGTGCCAACAGCTGTCTTTCTGCATCCTTTCTTGTGATGTCTTTGAAAAACCACCTGCAATGAACAGGAAATGCACTAAATATACAAAATGAACATATTACTCATGGACGACTTTTTATTGGTCGACCGGTTTATTTGGTTGACTTAAAGATTGAAAATCCTTCATTGTGATTGGTAGATTATGGAAAGTTTCTAAAGAACAGTGGCTTTTAATAGGACTTAACCTGTAATTTATGTAGATTTGTACAATGTACGTTGCAATGTAAATTGTCAGCATAAAACAAAATGTCAAAAAACAAACAAAAAGCAGTTTATGGAGAACAACTATGGATGCAGCTACTCACTCTTCTGTTTCTATGGTGTCAACTTGGGCAACGTAATTGGACGGGATGAATCCTTCTTTGTTGGTTGTCAGAGACCTTGCTTTCCACCACTCCCCATGTCTGCAGGAAAAATAAATCTATTTTAGCACAGTCATTTTATTGTCAGTGTTGACAGAGTACCTTCTGCAAAACCTGGGTATCCGAGACTAGACCCTGATTTTCCACAGGTTCCATCTTAAGTGGTTTTAAAGGAGAATAAAAAATTATCTACACAAGAATACCAGATTTCCATTCAAGACTTTATTGCAATTATAGAGCTCACAGTGACAGAAATAATGTTTTTTATTGCATGCGCCACAACATCAAACTGAAGTCTGTCTAATGCCTTAAGCACCATTTAATGAGTACTTCTTTCAAATTCAGCCTGAAATATTTTGGTATCATTTGAAATTGTAGTTTGAAAACTTGTGATGCAAGAGTTGGGTGGATCAGTGGGTCTTTCACAGTTGAAGAGGTTACGGTAAACTGGACCCGACTCTGACAGTCTCTTCGTGGTGTGCAGTTGAAATAGCTAAATTACTTATCTTATGTAAGCGTTCATCTTTGGTTCTTTCCTTACATTATACATGATGAATAACATTTATGGAGATTTATAGATCAGTATCGGACACTTACTCCGCTAAGATTTTCATCTTCTCTCCTTTCTTGAATCCTAAGTCATCAGGATGCATAGCTTCATACGGGTAAAGGCTGACCATTATTTTACCAACCCCACTTTGCTCTAAAGGAGGAAATAGAAAAACATATTGAGAAGGCCCACAGCTTATTTCAATCATGCAATCTGTCACACATAGTGCAAACATTCATACAGAAATGTCAGACAAACGTTAAAGACATGATGTACAAACCAACACATCTATATATTGCAATCTCAACATATTACAGAGTGAGTGTGTCACTGGTAATCGATATCATCATCATCATCTTCCTCTACTGAGTAAAGTATATCTGGAATAACACTAATCCCACAATCACTACACAAAGAGACAATTTGTTCTAACTTTGGAAGATAGCCACTTAATTTGGCTAACTCAGACTACTGAAGCCATTATGTTAAGCCAATAACTTTAAAGTTAGCTTTTTTTACTTTTTATTTGAGAGATTACTTCACCAAATAAAGAGCATAAATGATTAGAGAGGCCAAATCTTCAGTAAGTCTGGGTATTCTGACACAACTCTTTAATGTTATAACATTGAATTTAGATAGTAAATACCAGCTAGCAAGGCTAACAGTAGTCACCTAAGTTAGCTAGCTACCTCATGCAGGTTTTCATGCTTTATTTTCCAGTTGTCATAATGAGTAGTAATAAATGTTAAACAAAGTTTGTTGAAAGAAAGATAGACAAGGGGAGACCGACATTTTTAACATTTTTGTTTGTATCTTTGAGCAAACTTTGTGATACAAGCTAGTTACGTGTATGCATGTAACATGTGTTACATGTATAGTTACAAGTGACCCGTTTTACAATCATCCCCAGTCAGTGTTGCCAGATCCTGCTCACGAATTCCCGCCCAAAAACTATTCAAAAACAGCTAAAACGCACACAAAACCGCCCAAAATATGTTATCAGTATTTAGTTATTTCAGTAATTTAACTTCCACGTTCTCTTACCTACGGTTACATTACATTTACATAGCCTACATGATTTACATACAAGAAATACGCACTGGCAGCCGAAGCATATGCCTACATAAATAAACCGTTTTAGGTGCATTAGCGCCACCTGCTGAACTGGAGTGTAAGGTTTTAATGACAGCATCAAAACCTTACGGTGAAATGACGATATCCTCCACACTTGTTTGTAAGGCGGCACCCTGTATTTTTCCAAGTCAAATTTATTTCATCCAATGACATGACACGCTTTACTTCATTCAGGAAATTTTGGGTAACTGCATAACTGACAGATGACTTTTAGCACAGTGCCAATGGTGTGTGTGTGTGTGTGTGCGGGGTGCGAACTACGCGGGTGCTAGGGGGAGCTTAGCTCCCCAAAAGAGGACATCAGCTCCCCTAAAAGCATGATTTGTGTACTTTGGGGGGGTCTGTAAAATATTGACAGCATGCTTTGCCATTAATATATTTCTCTATCCATCCATGCGTAAATTCGGGAGCGTCAGACTTCATTCAGCCAGAGAGAACGATCACTGACCATCAGCAGCGGGACGGTCGCTCTGCGATCTCCTGTCCTGTCTGGCTGCAGCTGGGGGCTCTCTGCAGCGCCACTCAGCTTTTCAAAATTTTCCCTCTCACGGAGAAAAGAAAGGACAGGTCGCAAACACCTGTTGTGTGACTGTAGCAAAATGGCTACCACGCTAATATAAATAATTATATTTGTATAGCCTAATTTTTATAATAAGACAATCATGCCTGATATTTTCACAGTCAGCCTAGGCCTACATGCTCGCAGCTATTAATGATTCAGCGGTAAGAAAGCCGTGGTATAGTTCGCACACTGTGTGTGTGTGTAACCATAGTGTCAAAACAATGAAGGAACACGATCAGTCAAGAAAATTTTCCTATAGATGCAGAACAGGCTGTCAGCTGTCACTTGAACAGACTGCTGAAGAAGACATCTGAACGTGACTTTGAAATGGGCGTTGCTCAGATAGTGATGATTTAATTGGTTTTGTTTCAAATAACCTATGAAGTGCTACTAGCCCAAATTTTGTCCACCGCCCAAATAAAATCAAAACAGCCCAATCTGGCAACACTGTCCCCAGTCTCCCCTACTTCTTCTTCCAAAATGGAAAGGTGGAAAGGTATGCAACAACTTGTTTTTACACCAGCACAAGAGAAAATGAAACAAACATAAAGAAATAATGTGGCGTACCTTCCATCTTTTGAAACACTTGACCAGGTAACAGAGAATTATTCTGTAAAGACAGACCAAGAGTTTTTAGGATCAAAGTTTTGTGTTATAACAAAGACATCAATAACTGCTTCTAACACAAAAGTATTGTCATTTTAACTGACATAGTTCCCCTTGTTGGACTATGGACTTTCCCAATTTGTTTATTTCCTGATAGACGTCACCGTGTGAAACAGGGAAGTTCTGTTCATTGGAAAATATCTGAGTCGCTATTTTTTGAAAACGACTAGGAAAGGGCGTATCTGAACTGTAAAATACTCTCTTGAGAACTGAGTCCTTTCACAACATTCTCTATTTACTGTAATGGAGGTCAAGGCTAAACATCAGCAGTGGTATTTTCATTTTCACTATTCCTTTTGTTGAATTTTGGCTTTAACCAGCACGCATTACAATTTTTCTCAGTCGCTTTGGTGCATTTCTCACATCACTATTAACATTTACACAACAGTTAGTTCAACCTCCACAACATTTAGTCATTTGTGCACATCATAGTAGCAGTTTCACAGTCCATCCAACAAATTGCAAATGCTTTTGGACATGCATCAATTGCTTTCATACAACTCTCTGCTGTTTTATAACATTATCTTTTGCATATGTCATGTCAGTCAAAATTAACTGTACTTGTGAATGCTGAATAGTCATTCCATATAAAACTAATAGTCCTTATTTTCATATTTCAAGCAAATTTTGCATGTTTTTTTACACACAATCTTTTTTTTTCCAAAAATGTCTCCTAAATTGAACAATTTCTCTCAGGTGAACCTCAGCTTTTACTGATGAGAAGGAATGTGTGAAGCATTATTTGCAACCAATGATAAGCCACTGTAAATTAAATTATTAAAACATTTCATCAGGAGAACAAGTGTGTATAAATGGACAGTAATTCAGCATTAAACAATCTGCACTGCACTACTGTCATTGTGTTATACATGAAGCTTGCAGTGGGACAAGAACTTGTCACTGGTTACATTTTACATTAGACATACAGCTTTACTGCATCACACATTTAGTGTATTGTAGTGTACAATAGTGTTACAGTAAAGATTTGCCATATTTACTGTAATTTTACTCTGCACCACACAGGATTACAAGACAAACTTGCAGAGGTGGAAGAGCTAGGGCTCCTTTTTACTCCGCAACAAGAAGAAGCCATTTGTGCAATGGTGATTGCAAACAATGCCGTAAGGCTGAGAGAGATTCAAAGTGCTGTTATAGAGGATGACAACATCTTTGGTAATATTGAGTCTGTTTCAGTCGCTACAATTGACAGAGTGCTCAGGAGGCATGAAATGTCCATGAAACAACTATACAATGTGCCATCTGAACGGAACAGCGACAGAGTGAAGGAGATCCATCACCAGTGTGTACAGGTAAAACATGTAGGCTGTGTGTTCTATGCATATTCTAATGTTCAGTGCTGTAAACTGTTTACTTTGTGTAGTTTCAGATCCTTACATGACAGTTCTGTGTATGTGCATTCACAGTGCATACTATACAATATGTCCAAAATGCATTATGTTACACAGGTAAAGTTGTTATAGTTTTTCTCGCTCCCTCTTCGGTAATAAAGCATGTACTGGAGCTGGAGGCCAGGGAACCGCTGCACACATTCATAGCCTATACCTTGATGAGGCGGGTTTCAATCTGTCAAAAGGTAGAAGACGTGGAAGGAATCGCATTGGACAGAGAGCAACCACTGATGTCCCAGGCCAACAAGGAGGGAATATTATTGTGTCCCGCCATCTCAGGAAATCCATTATTAAAAGTTAATTGATAACGTTGCCTAATGTTAACTGAACGCAAAAGGCGGAAGTCGCGGAAGTGCCGCGCCAGGACCGTCTGTGGAGCGCACATAACAGAGAGACCTGAGTCCCCCTGTATTTGACACACCTACAGAATGAATAACCACCCCACTAAAATTTCACACAATCATCAGTGCGCAAGTGACGATTTTAACTCGCACACTGCGAGCATGCTCCGCAGCTCTCTGCGTATCCTGTGAGGCCGAGCGAGTGAGAGAGAGCGAGAAGCAGAAGTGACGGTGAAAGTTTGCGGAGAAATTTATTAGCAGCAAGTTTCTGTCGGGTAGTAAACGTACCGTGTCGGTCACAGCGTGTCCGTTAATAAAAACCTATAGTTTTCCCAACGGCTGGAAAAGTGAAGGCTGTAAGAGCGAGCTATATCTCCCCTGGACAAGGGCCTGCTCTCTCTCCTCCACACCAGACTTTGAGGAGCCTTCAGCGTCAGAGCCCACACCCTCTGGAACCATAGTCTGGAACTCATCCCCACAGAAATGCTCCCTGTCTGGACACTTTCACAGAACAACTAAAAACCCAGCTCTTTCCCAAGGCATTCAATCCTGAATTACTTTTTCTTGTTTTGTAACGATGGGTAAAGCGTCCTTGGGTCCCGTGAAATGCGCTAAAATATTTATTTATGCAACATTAGCTAAATTAGTAAGAAATTAATTATCAGCTGTCACCTAACCTACTAGTCAAGGGTTGAGAACATCAGAGACAAGCTTAGACTAAACTGGTGTACAGCTCTGTCCTGTACACATACTGTAGGCTATATCCTAATAATTAACTTTATATGTCCAGAGGGGTCTGGATGTTAAAGAAATGGACCATAGAGCTGAGAGGTTAATAAAGTAAATTAGGGGTGCAAACAAGTCCTTTTAAGCTAATTATGAGATGATTCTTTTGGATTTTAATGTGCAAATTATATGCTTAGTAATTATCCAGGGATCCTGTATAGAAAAAGTGATCAAGATGCATCGATAATCGTTTTATAATTGAATCGCAGCTGTCTGAATCGTAATCGAATCGTGAGGTGCCCAGAGATTCCCAGCCCTAAATAGGATGAGTTTTTCTCTTCCTGGAGGTGGAAGGCATGTGGATGCCTAAATGGCCCTGCTAGCGGCCATGGATGCAGCATGTGATGACATCACAGCAGAGTCCTGCAGAGGGTGGATTCGCCACTTGAGGAGATACTTTCCTCGCTGAATTGCAAGAGATGATATTCGCTGTGGTGTGGATGAAACTATGTGGCCAGACAGAGAGGAACGTCTGGATGTGCATGAATGATTTACAGTACTACATTATGTTCAGTTCCAGTACTGCAATATCGTTTGCAGGTTTGCACAGCTCTACCCAAAGGGAGTTTATGTTTGTTGTAAATAAGGGTGTATTTTTTCTTTTGCACAACGCTGTGAACAAATTAGAATTGCAAAGAGCATATGCAAAATGTATGTAAAAATGTGAAACATACATATTCAGTGTCTTGTACTCAGTTACCTCATTAAATACAGTAATGTGTATTTTTACTGTAGTTTTTTAAATTGCTGTGCAAATAGTATACAGTGCTGTCTTTAGCATTTTCAGGTAGTGTCACCAACATCTGACTTTTTTGCATTGGAAAACATTTACAGAGTAAACTGTCATAATGAAAACATGACAAAGCCACTTGACTATGTTTCATAAACAATGGTTTGTGAATGGTAATGAATGGTAATGACTTTTCATCTTGATGACACTGACACTTTCATTGATATGAATACTTGCTTTTGAGGAATGAGCTATCCATTTTGAGCAAGTGAGATGCTTTTGCAGGTAATCAACTAGGTTTTTCAGTTTGTACTAATTGTTTTGAGAACTGCATTAACTGTTGTGCAAATGTAAATAGTGAGAAATGCACCAAAGTGAGAATGAGAAAAACTGAAAGTCAATGAATGATTGATTTCTTGCTGTGAGTTTTCTTTGGTTTTCAATTTGGGCAAAAATCAGCACCACTACACATTTCTTATGTTATCTCAAAGAGCAGAAAACAGTGTCTTATTGTCTATAACTGAGACTTGTGTTTTGCTCAGCCCAGCTGTCTGACTACTTACTATGTTGTTTTTTGTACTGGAGGTAGGATCTCTGACATAGTGCGTTTGCTCGGTACGTACAGTCTGCTGGCCGATCTTTTTCTCCACTCCTCCGCTCAGACTTTCGCTCAGCGTGGACTTCATACAGCCCATCCTGCCTGCATGGGGAAGTGAAAAAAAGGAAGAGAGAACTGGACTGTTACACATTTGCCATTTACAGCTGCCAACACCACCTAAAATGCTTTCTACCCAACACCTGTGACTATTTTACTCTGGAATGTAAAAAAGAGCACAGAATTAAACCAGTGATGTGATTCATTTTGTCCTTTTTTTATCACTTGGTGTCAAAGAGAAAATGTAAACATATGCAAACAAACGTACATTTGCAAGCAGAGGAGGTGCATTTAAAATTCTACTGAAGTATAAAAGACATAATGTGGCAACCAAGAGTACATTTAAATACATTTACATTTACTCATTTTGCAGACACTTTTATCCAAAGTGACTTAAGGAACAACATACAAGCATCAGTAAAGTGAGTGATCTACAAGCAACAATAGATATTAGTAAGATGATGCATGTGGCAACAACTGGATAAATAACTAAAGGAAGAAAACAGTAATTATAACTCTCGTGCTCTGTGCTGCAGGTTTAATTAAGGTTTCTTTGCTGGTGGCATTAGCTAGACAGAGAGAGACTTTGAATTTGTTATGTACCAAGCCTACCTTGCCCAGGGTTCATTTGAATCTCAGATTTTTTGTCAAGTAGGGATAGACAAATGTAAAAACACCTCTCTGGTGACAAACTTTGCACAGATACAAGTCAGTAAAGTCGAGGTGTGACAGTTTAGGATGCAAACATAAGAAAGACATATTTATGAGTGAAGGAGATTGTTAAAAATCATTTTGAATGGATTTCTGAGACTCTGAGCGAAGCAGGCTACACCTACTTCCAGTTTTTATGCTAAGCTAGGCTAAACACTGCCTTTCTCCAGCTTGTTACATAATGCACAGACACAAGAGTGGCATCTTCTCAACTAATTGTTAAAAAGCAAGCAAATTAGGAAATTTTCCAAATTTCAAGCTATTCTTTTGACTAAGCGTTACAGTATCTAACAATTCATGAAAGGTTGGACACAAACTTTCCAGCATCTCTGGTAAAAAAAAAAATTCTCTGCTTTCAACCTGACCTCCTCCCTACAACATTTGTGCTTATATGAGCATATCCCATTTTCTGGATGGCAAAATAAACATTGCCAGTGATCATAATCCAGGCAGCAATGAGATGAATGTATGATGGCAAATTAAAAGTTACTCTTACTGTTTCAGAACATTGAGCTTGGAGGAAAATTCTTAAAGGAGCTGGAATTAAAATAAGAGTTATATTGGTCTGGATTCCAATGAACAGTTTTATGTATTGTGCTGTTTATGTATAATGCTATATATATCTGTAGTAAAAAGATTTAGTTTGCATTAGGGCTGAACCGAATTGAAGATTCAATGCTTCGATGGGCGGAGCCTTATTCAACTGTCAGTCTCACAGTGGAAGCTTTGCAGTAGTCCATGAGCGAAACAAGGATCATGCCATTTTGGCGATAAGGGGGTGCTCAACATCTGATTTTACATAGAACTACCAGTTTTCTCCTAGTAAGTTAATATACAGCCATGTTTAATGTTGTAGATAAACATGTAAAAAGAAAAAAAAAGTATTGTTGTGTTTTAAAAGTGCGTGAATAAATCCAAAATTGTAACCCTAACCTTGGGTCGTCAGTGCGCTTGTGTAGGTGTAGCGTGTATGTGTGCAGTGTCAGAAGAGGAACACTTGCTGCTCCAAGCCCCGGCTTCACTGGTGTTGTGCTGAGTTGTCCGCACCAAACAGGACTTTTGGATAATTTACCACTGTTGATGAACCACACAAAGAACGTTTTTATCATTTTTAAATTGCCAGCTACTTGAAATAGACCCACCAGGAACCGTGACATGCATGCAGTTGTTGGAAGCGCCGCATGCACGCAAAACTCTGCAGAAGACCTGTGAATGGCAGGCGAGAGGGAGAGAAAACCTCTTTCTAACCTCTCTCAAAACCTCAGTTTAGCTGGAAATTTAGGTTGTAGCTCTGCAATCGCCATGCACACAAACACACATGATTAATCTGTCGACTTTAGGCAGGATTTCACGATTCTAATTCGACATAAATCCATAAACAGGTTACCTTTCCGTTCCAGTTTGCTTTTGTGGCTTAGGTCTGGGCTGTTTTCTGCTGACCAGCAGGAAGCCCACAAACACTGACATCATGATACTTGCATGTACTTAGATACACATGTACAACCACAAGATCTTTTTAAACTTTATACGCGTGATAAAAGGTGTGGTTTCAGAGAAGGTGTAACGACCACAAGAGGAAAGATCAAATAGACCAGTGTATAATATCAAAAAGAAAGAGTATCACATGAAAGTTATGTTTCGTGCAATATGGTGTGATGGGGGTGGTGATGTCGCAGTGGATAATATGCCATCCACCATTGTGTCCTTGAGCACTTAACCCCTCGATGCTCCAGAGACATGCGACCTCTGACACAAATGGCAATTGTAAGTTGCTTTTGATAAAAGCGTCAGCTAAGCGTCTGCTTTTTAGCCATGCTGGCAGTTTGGCCCTAAGATGGAAATGTCAAAGTTTGCAAGATGGGCAATAAATACACAGCGTCAGTCAAGGCCATTTTATTCAAACTTTGGACCCATTAGATTATATTTAACCATTTTGTCAGCTTGGCAGAGTCCGCTTTATATATACAGTATACTGTTGGTTAAATGTTTAGTGTTTACTTCCTCATTTATTCCATATTTTATAATGTTCCTACTTTTGGTCTATTTGCCTTGCTAAACTCAGTTTTGGTGTTTGTTAAAGCTTGTGTAGGCAAAGTTGGAGAACTAGCAAGAGACCGAAAAAATGCTGTCAGGATGTGAAGAGAATTTATAACAACAAATGCTTCTGAAATAAATTTCTTACCCCAGCTTTAAAAGAACTGCTTTTATCAATACTACTGGCATATCTAACCATTGTGTGTGTGTGTGTGTGTGTGTGTGTGTGTGACTCATCTCCTTAGTTACAGATGATGCTTATGCTTATGATGCAAGAGACCAGCTGAGTCCAGTTTGCTGTGATATTTCCCCTCTGATATTATTCAAATGTATCCAGTCATAACATGCTGTATTTGAACAGAACAGGAATGTGCTCTTGCACAGATTTGCCATACATTTCTGACAAGATATGAAAAAAACCTTACAGTAATAGAGAGATAGTACACACACATATACACACTAATAAAACAGGAATACTGATAGAGCTAGAGATAGAGCTTCCAGTAATTATAATTTAATAATAATTAACTACACAAACACAACCTTTTACAAAGAGATTATGGCCAAAGGAGCGTGACTAAACAACAAGGATGCAGGGAAACTGAGGCATCGCAGCAGCAGAAGTGCATGCTGGTCATAAATGAACACCTGTTTTCTAAAACAGGAAACAAAGTTGCAATACTGAAAAAAAAACAGAGACAAGAGGAACACACTTAGTCTTACATTAGTCTTGTGAGCCAATGATCGCTCTTTAAAACTGCAGCAAACCTAGAACCATTGTAAGGAGACCACGGATTTCACGTGAGATCACACATCAAAGGTCATGAAGAATCAACAATAAGGAACAACCAAGCACATACAATCCATAGTAAAATCATAAAGATAAAACTTTAGTGTTTTGGCTTCCAAGAGGAACTGAAAAGACACTTCAATAACACACCTTTGTCCTGACCTTTGTCTACCGCACAACTGTACATCTGTTCCCAAAGGAGTTAAGTTTATGATACATTTGAGCATGCAAAACAACAGTGTTCTGTAAAAGAGAAACCACAACACGCACACAGTTCCTGACGTACAGATGGGTCTTACAGATGGTGTGATGTTCGGGGGTATTTGTACCAATTTATATTCTTTATAAGTCTTTAGAATATGATATGCAGCGAGCATGACAATATTTAATTTAAAATGGTATTTTATACACATTTCACCTTTAAAAAATATTGCGCCTCCAGCCATTTGTAATCTGCAGTATGCCACATTGCAATTTTGATTACATTTTGATTAATTGTTCAGCCCTAATTTAAACCTCCAATGGCAGCTTAACACCTTTACACTCACCCTTGTCTACAACTTAATGGTACTTTAAGGTAAGGAAATTAGAGTGACAGTGAGCAAGCAAAAGTGGTTAATTGTCCTCAAAGATATGCAGGCGTTAGATTCAGGTAACGGGTTCAAAGTTCAAGCACGGTCAGCCCAATGTAAACAAAAAAGTTGTGCTTGGTGTGTTCAAACTACATCTATGTCGATGTTTATGAATCAAAAAGACATTAAGCAATCCCCCCACCCACCCCACCCCAGGAGCCATGATGTTTTTGTTGAGAAAGGGTTTGTGAATAAAAATACGCTGCAACCAACAGTTTGGCAGTTTGTTACTGGTTCTGTGTTTTTTTGGTTCAGTGCCTCTGTTATATTTTTAACTTGACAGTCTGCGAACAGCCGGAAACTAAGGGTCAGAACAGATTAGGAGCACACACACACACACACACACACACACTGTGACCAGCAAACAAGCTTCCTCCTCTAACAATGGTCTGAGCCGAAGACTGTAGTGGTGGAAAAATGAAAGGAGATGAACTACTGCAGATGAACCAATTGGATTTAAAAAAAAAAAAAAAGACAAATCTGATGGCATAGACTGCATAGTGACTTAAAACCTGTATGAAATGAAGTGAAATGGGTGACAAACTGTAAATTACAAATGTTCTTTTAACCAAAGATGTTTTTCAAAATCATGCCAAACTATTTTAAATTCAATAAAACCATACTGATTATGAAAAAGTCCAACTATAACACATAATTTTAAAATAACTATAAAATTAAGAACATTTCTGAAATGGACCGATACATTAAAATCACAGAAGGCTATAATTTCAAGTCTAGTCACTCAGTTAAACTCACGCTTCTTCTATTGTGTGTCTGTGTGTGAATAGGTGTGAGTGCACCGTGACCTGACCCACATCTCTGACTGGTGTCACCCACACTTGCATCTGTGCTTACCGCTCTTAGTGTGTATATCCCTGGTCAAGGAAACAGTTCATCCACTGTGAAGAAGTTCTTTAATCCTCAGATTTCTCCTCTGCGTTTTTCATCTGACTGACTGACAGACTGATATTTGGCTTGTCCAGTGGTTCAGCCCATCGACATGGACTGTTACACACACCAGAATGAGGAACTCAGTGAAACTAGTCGGGGGATTTTTTTCTTTCTTACTGAAACTTCCTGGTACAATTGTCTAATGATTATTTGCATAATCAGGGAAACACACACACACTGGGTCACAGCAGACAGATGGTCTTTTAGGTCTTTATGCGGAAAAGCTACGTTTGTTAACGTTGTAGTAGAGGAGACTTTGAATATGTCATAAAAACACATGAAGAAACAGAACTCATTTGAGGAACTGCAAACCTTTTAATGGCCTTTCACATTTCACTTATTTATTTTCATCAAATATTTGATTTTAAAATACTCTATGCTATGACATGTGTGTTAAACATAATATATATGATACAGTATTTACCACAATTTCAATGTCATGCATGTTTTAGTGTCAAGTTTTACAACTTCTCCCACAGTGCTACCTGTTGGCCAAATGACAGCAGTTCAACATGACAAGAAACGTTTTCATCNTCGTCACCAGTTGTTTATTTTGTTTGGACGGCACAAAGAGTAAAAAATATGGTTAGTCGGACAAACACCTACACATTTAGCAGAATCATGCACCTGTCACATTTCTACATGCTGGATTATGAACAGCCGGGTTTACACAGTGTTGATGAAGCGGGTGTGAGTCACTATACAGTCACATGGCAGTTTACAACTAGAAAACCTGATTGAATGAGTATAAGAAAGACTTTTATTTGCCCTATTTTCATCAGCAGGAATAAGAAGTTGCAGTTTTACAGTAAGATTATACTGGGGAGAAAGTAACAAAATACACAGTTTTAAAAGTGCATGCATGTTTGTCTCTGTGGATGATGATCATGGGATGTATCCATTATTACACAATGAAGCAGGAATGTAGTTCACACGTACATGTTACACTGGAAGCTCCACTGAGTATTGCATATCTACATATAAGAGATAGTTTTGGGAAATACACTCATTCACATTACTGCTGGGAGTTCGATGGGAAGATCAATACCGCTTTCTCATCTGTACTCCAAACATGTAGCTGGAGCTAGCATCAGGTTAGCTTAGTTTAGCGTATCTAAGGTTAGTCATAAATCTGTCTTCTGAAACAAGTAAAACAAAACTGTTCCTCCTTTACCAGGAAACCTGAGTGCATGAATGAACACAGCCAGAGAAAGGGGGAGCACAGTTAGCTAATCTCTGGGCAAATGAATTATCTTTAAAACAACAGGGAACCTACAAAAAGGGCGTCTAATTGTCGTTTTTACGATACACAGTTTTTATACAAACTAAACAAACAAAATATAACATGTTAATTAGTTTCTGGCAGAGCTAGGCAAGCTGTTTCCCCGTTTCCATTTCTTATCCTAAGCTAAGCTAACCTTCTGTAACCTTCCAGCTATATATTTAGCATACAGACACGACAGTGACATCGATCCTCTCGTCTCATTCTAGGCAAAAGGCGAACAAGCGTATTTCCCCAAACTACTCATTTAAGGTGTCGTTATAATGGCATCATTAGAAAAGTAAATTAAAAAAGTATAAACATCTAAAAGATAGTACACCCTCACCATTTCTATTTCTAAACACTGAGCCGTCAAAGTGTGTCATCCATACTCAAAATGTAAATGGTCAACAGAACGCCCCAGTGCTCTGCTACAGAACAGGCCAGATTCACATACAGCATGTCTGGATTTCGACCATCAAACACAAGAGAATCAGTGAACGCACCTTTCAACAGATAAAGTAACCAAGCTCCAGTGTTTTGTTCATGGTGTTTTCCAGTTCTACAGCTGAGTAGTCCAATTCCCTCTACAGTATTGTCAATTTAAAGGAAGCACAAGCCATTAATTGGCAATATAATCTCTATCAGCATCACTACAAACATGCTACTCCTACCGTGACCCATTACATCTGCACGTCTCAGTGGTCTTACAAACAGCTTGCACAACTACCAAACTCACATAGGATGTCTGGCTATTTTTCTCTTTTTATTCCAATCACCCAGCCTGAGTGTTTAGTAACTAAGACTGAAAGTAAAATCAGCTGTACAAGAGCTACAAATGTGTCTTTCTGCTTACTCCAACTCTGAAATACTCCACTGCCAACAGTCTGTCATTATATTGCACAGCAGAGCCACAGGGACATGAGAGCACTGGGTGATCACATCGCAGCACAGCGCCTCTACAGTGGATTTTGGGAGGTCAGTGCCCTGGTTATAGGCACCACAGAAGTGGTGGTGCTATCCTCCGGCTACCAGCCCACTTCGGACAAACGGCTTCATCGCAATGGCAGCTGGAATCCACCTCACAACTCTCTGTCCACGGGTCGGAGGAGTACGTGACAAGTTAGCTGTTCCTCTGCCCAGCCTCTCTGTGGGCCGAGGAAGAAGAGGAGCTCTGGCTGTCCTCAGCGTCGTCTCCGTCTGCAGAAGGACATACATATGATTATATTAATGTTTTTGCTTGTTTTGATGTTTGCATTCAGGTCCAACTTTTTATCGACACTACTGCCGTGGCTCTAAAAATGGAAATGTTGGTCTATTGATTGCCCTATAGATCCACCATGCTCTTTGATCAGGTGAAAATTTTAATTTGCCAAATACTTGGTTCCTATCAGTCTCAGCTGGGCTTTGTCTTTAATGTTAATTAGAAAATGTGTTCTAATATGCTAAATTAAGATGGTGAACCTGTATATTACCTGCTAAACATCAGTATGTCATGCCACTGTGAGCATGTTTCGTGATGTTAGCATTTAGCTCACAGAGCTGCTAGCATGGTTGTAACCTCGTAGTCTTGTAATATTGATGGATGCCTTTTTCCTACACTCCAAGGAGGCAATTCACAACATTTTTGTATGAAATTCACCTCACGAATGCTAACTGTCTCCCCACATTAAACATTTGTTATCTTAGCCAGCTTTGTAATTGCCCATAAAACAAGTAAATTGCACAACAAACACCAGATGTTTGCACAAATAGCATTTACCAACCTTCTAGTCCTGATGTTTTGACTGAATTATGTAAGTGCAAGGATTAAAGTCCTCTGTGAAAGACTTGTCAGCAGGGAGATGTGACGCACAGAGCTAAAAGGGCAATGCTGATGGAAGGTAGTGCGTAAAACACTCCAGTGTAATGCAGTAGTTTACCTCCCCCTCCTGCGTTGATGTGCAGCTGGGACAGAGACAGGGTGAGGGGCAGTTCCCGTCCCTCAGGGTCGGTGGGACTCTGCAGGATGTCGTGCATGGCGTTCCTGCGTCCCGTCCTGCCAGAGGCGATGAAGTCTGCGTATGTGGCCTCAACATCAGACATCGCTCGTGCATCGTCCACACAGCAACTACTACAAGAAGAGCAGCTTTAACTTTATCCAAACACACACCTCTAGAGCTTCACCTCTGACAGTGTGCAAAAGAATTAAAGAAGGGCAAAGTTGCTTGACAGACCCTGTCCACACTTAACTTCCTTTTATATCATACATGTGAAATGCACAGCCTATTTATTATGATATACAATATTACTTTGTAGATATTAGTAGGCTAAATTATATAATTTTGATTATTTATGACCCACTATTATTACATTTTTAACCCGCTATTAGGCTAAAGGGACATAATTAATCATGTATCAAGACTAAACAGTTGTGCTTTTCTTGAATTTCACAGCTTTAAAAGTCTGAAGTATCTCGTGCTAAACCAGGCAGCCCGTTCATAGTTAACGTAAGGCCCACAAGTCAAGTATCTGGTAGCCTGAAAACCCGGGACCACAAGTCAAATTAAATTCCCATAATGACTCAAGACGCCGTTTTATTGTGTCTAAGTCCAGTTTTCTGCATTATCTTACCTTCTGTGATAGCTCTACCAGTGATGTAACCCCCAGCTACATGTCTAGGGAGTGACTTCACCTACAAAGGAGCAATGCAGGCCCGACATCACGTCAAACGATGCAACAAAACGAAACAAAACGAAAAAACACGAAACCGACGAGCGTCCAGTAGGTGAAGATGCAGAGGCCTCACACTATGGACTACGGCGAGTCAGAGCATGGAAATAATTTAACATTAATCACATCAGTAGGATTGCTTGAAAAGTCCCCTGTCTATTTTCCATGGCCGTCGCATCTTCCTCCTTCGCGACCAATGAGCGGCAAGCAAACCGCATCTGAGCGCTGATTGGACCGGAGACACAAAAGGATGCGAGGAGAGAGCTTTGAGAAGCACCAAGGCTTGTGCTGCATTCGCGATCAGCTCGTAAATCTCTCTCTCAAATGTCTCTCTACCGATCTATGTACATGATGTTGGATATTTGGCTGTTGTTGCGTTTGGCAAACAGGCAAAAAGCAAAATATAGATAGATATGTAAGCCGAGCATATTTGAGAAAATTCAGCACAAAGGGTTTTACAGTGGAGACTAAAAAATAAAGTACAATATAAATACAAATGCAGGTAAAATGACATATTAAGAAGATAAATTAGAATTTTATAATAACACTTCCACTACATTTAATATGCTCTTAACTTAGGATAATTACAAAAATATCAGTGTTCACAGTTTTATGACCTCAGGCATATTTTTATTCTTATCACAGCTATTGAAACTACGGTATCATGTGATGCAGTGGAGCGTAAACTTTCCAAAATGCAGCTCACATTGAGAATGCAGTCAGTTCATCTTTACGTGCACTCTTTCTTGAGTAAATGAATTCATCATCCAGGGACCAAACTAAGTGCAAGAATCTAGGTCCATAATAAAAAGGTGCAAAATGGCTCATCAAAACATTTTTTGTCTGGATGTTTGTCTTCACTTGAGGTTGGATGTCATACAGCGACACATTCTGTTTCAATATGTCTCTATTATTTATTCTGAGTTGAATGCTTGCATAAAAAGAGATGCTATAGAGTGGGAATTATTTGCTCCTCTTTGATGATGTGAAATTAGACTGGAAACAACAAAACGCCTGGAAATACTTTAGTGCAATACCTATTCACACCACGGGGTGGCGCTGCTGTCAGCATGAATATATACAGCTGCCTGTGCCAAATAATCACAAACACAAATTTGAGCTCAGATTAGTGAAACAACTCCAATTTTACTGGAGTCACTTAACAAATATCTTGTGGCCGTGTGATTTTGAAAGTAAATTTCATGTATATTTAATATAAAACTTCAATGTAAGAGTTGTTTACAAGCCACATCCAAACACAGCACAATAGATTGTAACAAAATGAACAGCTATCACCATGCGTTTCCTCTTTCCACAAAGGATGCGCACCAACAAATATATATTTAATCCGACATGAATTCCGAAACTCTGATTCATGTCTTGTAACCAAAATCTAACTATTGACAGACAAAAAATATTACTGGATCAGATGAATGTTTAAAGGGAGAGTGAGTGATTAAGGATTGTTAATATTCAAACAAACACACCCCTTCCTAACAGGAAATTGCAAAGTTATTCTTGCCACCTTGAACGCTGAGCCCTACAGGCAGACTACAAAAATAATGCAAAAAGGTAGCCAGGTGACACACTGGGATGAGCACAGGTTGCTCCTGTGCACGAGCGCTAACGCCACATGTTGCTGATTGGCTGGAACAATGTTGTGTGGTCCATTTTCTTTGTTTTCCATAAACAGCAACCCGTTTTCTCTCCCAACTCGTCACATATGGACGCATGATCAAGACCCGTCAGTGTCAGTTTGTAAGGCACTAGGGATCCCCTTAGCGTCCTAGTTCAAGGCAGTGAGGGAAGCCCTGAGGCGTCAGTTTCAGGCAGTAAAGATAGGCCAGATATAAGATATTTAACACAAAAGACCAAGTAAGAAGGTGGTTGGGGTGGATGGTGGGCCAGAAACCGGACTTTCAACAAGGAGACTGGAGTTCGTGTTTCCTGTGAAACAAAACGTCAACAGTAAATATTTTTATTTAAGTTACGTAGGTTACGTAATTAATTAACTTATGTGTTAACTGGCGTAGGTAGTTATTTTAACCCAAACCATGATCTTTTCCTGACCCTAACCAAGTACCTTTTGGGCCTAAACCTAACCAAACTGCAATGTTTCACAACTTTAATAATGTAACAATGTGCTGTTTCAAAAGGGCAATGGGGTTATTTTGAAAGTCTAACCAGACGAAGCATATTTATTTTGATAACTGTTGCTAACTAGACACTGATAAACATTTAAAGGGGCACTCAGATTGTTAAAAAGCCAAGGATCCATATGTGACAAGTCAAGAGTGAGAATGTGTTCATTCAACAGAATCTGAGCTGTGTAGGGAAACAAGACTTTTTTTTAGGACACACAAACTGGAGAGCGAATCTTGAGGAAACATTTGCTTAATTTATCTAAAAATGCGTTGGATTATAATTTTAATTGATCACTGGGCTGTATGAGGATGGGGTGTCAGCGGACTGAGGGGCCATTTCTGACGTATTTTCAGTACTGAATTATTGATCTCATATTCAAATCCCTTTACCTCAGGAGATTATAGGGATGGTGCACATTGACACCAGCAGCCATTTATGTTGAAAAGCAGCTTTTCTGTGATCAATGTGTTCATCCTGCTGTACTGCCCCAAGTGACAAATTACAAACTGTGTCATTGCCCCGAACAACGTGCAACATCGTTCTCCACTGTCTTCATCATTTTCCAAACAGATCAAAAACAAAAGGTGGAGGTTTTCAGTTTCCTTCACATGAAGTCAAAATAACAAAGCACACAAAAGAACAGTTGCAATATACAAAAAAAATGTTTGTTGACCTTTAAACACCCATGACTCCAGCTTAAACAGTGACTAGTATGAACATCTTAGACTGTGTTGCTGTGGAAACATCTTCCCCTGTTTGTTCTTGTGGTGCAGGGTTTCAGCAGGACACATTTGGGACGTTTTAAAAAGGAATCTGATTAGCGGCAAAGAGTTAAGATCAGCTCACTCCTACCAGCTTCAGAAGCTGTGCAGCGCCACTTTACCTTCAGACATGTGCTGGAAACAGGATCCACAGAGGCACAGCTCATTTATTCACTGGCTGTCTGTACTGCTACGCTTTACCTCGCGTTAATCTTTCTGTAACTGATGTTTTCACAATAGGCTCCACACAATCAGCAGACAGGCCACTGTCAGATTACTGGTCCATAAAACATGCAAAATTCAGAAATTATTAGTCATAATCAAAATATACTGGTGCACTTATCCATAGAATTATATTATCAGGTTGTTAAATAAATCAAGCAATTAATCAAAACTTTATTACAGACTAAGGGTCCAAATCTTACCCGCTTGTATAAATACATGCCCCATACACACATTCATACATACATATAAAATACACCGTAACTGACCACTTCTGAGAGAGGAGATGTGTCCGTCAGTTAAAACAGCTCAACAGCTGCTAAAGTTACCTTATGTGACAGGCACGCAGGATAACCACATGCTTGATAGCGAGCCTGTTAGTGATAGCACTAGCAGTGCAGATGAGGCAGAGTTTATCCCTGTTCAGAGGTGTGAAAAGGGCTGCAAGAGAAAGTGGTTGTGCTTTTGAGGCCTGCGTGCCTCCTGTACCCCTGGATCTAAATACTTCTGCCACCACACCAAGGGGTTACATGCTCCTCTGTGGCCTGAGGAAACTCTGACCAGTTTGGGCAGATGATGCCCAAACAATGGATGAAATATCAGCACTCAAGAAAACAAGAGACACCAGATGTTCATATGACAGCAGAAATAGGCAGCTGTGTGGATGCACTGGTTTAAGGGTAATCTCTGTTTACTTCTCACATTTTTGCACTTCTTATTATGGATGTATGGTTTTTGGCAGTTTGGGGTGGATCAATAAAACCTGCAGTGTCTTCCTACAGTATCTTCAATAAACATTTGAGTTTTCACTCTGCAGCTGACAAGGACTCTCTCTGCCCAGAGCTTCGTCCTGTCTTTTTGATTTTTTCGACAAAGGTTACCCTTCAGTGGGAGGAATTTCTTTACAAGCTGCTTCTACAGAAAAGAACATGATTCAGATCTCAGCAAAGGCAGTGTCATGTTTTATTCACTGCAATAGATGTGGTTAGATGTAACCTGAGCAGACCTGAGACTACACAAGAATTTATCCGCGGAGCAGATGCTCTGGAGATAAGAAATAATCTGAGCATTAATCTGACTGGCTTTGTCTATTAAGTTTTAATCAAGACAAAGAACGGTACTTTTTATAGCACATTTTAGTTTACCGGGAATATAGAGGTACAGTTAGAATGGATTAAACAGGACTCAAGATAACAGGTCCAAATAAAAGATGATGTTATATTCTACATATATATAGGATGAGAGCTATTACATATACATATATCTATATATCTGTAATAGCTCATATGCATACATGTATACATGCTCATATATATATACAGATATATATGTATATCACATGCTTCCAATCACACACCATTTGTAGTTAAATTACAGTAACAGGTGTAACAGCATCTTTTAAACTGCTTCATTATCAAACAGATAATGCAGCAATAAAATCTGTAATCAAAATGTAAACAAAAGGGTCTCCCAACTGGAACCTTCTGCTGACAGGTTTTAAATACACACACAAACATCTTATTTTATCACATCAGAAATACAATAAGAAGAATAAACATTTTCCACCTTGGTGTAAATGCATGCACAGTGATTTGTAATTGTAATGCTATTGAATCTGCCGCAGCACATCTGGAGATTGTCTGGCTCAAATTGTGGCATAAAAGTTTGTGCTGAAGAAACCAATGCTAAGGAGTCTACATGCTAGTGGTTCTATGAGGCCGTATTAAATGCTAATGTCAGCATGCTAACAGGTTTAAGGCATGTTCACCATCTTAGTTTAGTGTGTTAGCATGCTAACATTTGCAAATTTGCATTAAACACAAAGTACAGCTGAGGCTGATGGGAATGAAATTAGTTTAGGAGGTATTTGGTCACATCTCAGCATACAACATTTGCTGAGATGTTTCTCTCAAAACCACACATGTGACACTAGAGGAAAAGTCAGGTTAGCAAAGTCAAAAGGATTCATCCTGTGGAGACCATGAGTTTCTATATAACAGTTCATTTTCAATCTGTCTAATAGTATTGAGATACTTCAGCCTGGACCAAAGTCAGCGACTGACCAGCCGATCTTGCTAAATAAGGAAAAATAAGTAGAGCCCATACAACACAGCCTCCTCCTTTGATGTGACGAGCACCATGTCTTCTGATGTCCAGCAGCTCCGCTTAATTTGCAGATTGAGATCCAATCACAATGTGTCTGGAAATGAAATAAGAAGAATGCTTATTAATTAACAAGATATGAGGTCTAAAATCCAAACTTTGTTTAAAATGTTTAAAATTGTGGGTTTAAAGGAAACTTTCAAACAGCTTTACTACATTTGTTCTCACCTCCAGATGTAACACTCTGGATGTAAATAGATAGACGAATGGATGATAGATAGACAAATAAAAAGTAGTGAAGTGTATTTGTTTTAAATGAAACACCAGTCCTCACTATTTGTTTCATAGACACACACAGACCGAGGCTGTAGGTCTCCCTCTCTCTCTCTCTTCCTGTCTCTCTGCCGCATGATTTCACCGTGAGCCAGTGTGGCGGGTGCTGTGTTTGTTTTTGTTGCCAGTTTCAAAAGCCAGACACAGCACTGTGCAGATAACAACTCACCACTGCTGCATAATCACAACACTGTCTCATCACCAGTCTACTTTCAATCCAATACCCACGGCTTGACACACTCTTTTGTGTTAACATAGGTTTAAATGAGCATGTGTTCTTCCCTGCAGCATTCACACACACTCGCACCATCTTCTCAGTACAACACACATTTCCTACTGATGGACACTGAGCAGCTTCACTGGAGCAGACAAGTGCCTTGCTTAAGGGGGCTTCAATTTTTAGATTAGGTCAGATGAAACTTTAATGATCCCCATGGAGATGTCAGGTCATTAGAGCTGCAGAGGATGGGCTGCAGATAAGAATAGCTCAAATGGAGTATACTGCAAGAAACAGTGCGAGGAGAGCATACTGGGGATAATACAGCAAGTAAACAACGATAATAATAAACAGATTTACAGGCAAACACACATTTCATATTCACAGTACTCATTAAGAGTCTTCTAAAATATTCATTGTTACACCATAAATGTGCACATGCCTTTAAATACAGTCATATTTGAAGGTTTAGTATCAACAAACTGCTGGTTTTCCCACTGTGAAAGGATGACATTTTTCCTGCAATGTGTGCAGATAATCTGAACATCCAAAGTCATTTCTTGTGCAATGAAGCAAACAGTGCATGCGAGAACAATGTGTGCAATATTTAGTTTGCCATTGATGCCACTGACTGTGGCATTTGGAAATAGCTTACAGTTGACTGAACAAAGAAATGTTAGACAAAGAGGAAGTGAAAGAAAGAGAGAGAGACAGAGCGAGACAAATATAGATAGAGCCAGAGATAGAAAATAGTCAAAGGATATACAGAGCTCAGTTCAACTGGGTTACAAACTTTTTCCAGCCTCCATTTGTGTTATAACTCCCTCTAGTAAAGGCTTTGTCCTGATTTGGCATGTGTCTCTACATATATTACATATTAAATTCAAGCCAGTTTAACAACGGGGAAGAGGTTATGTTATGGTTTATTTAGAAAACAATGTTTGTTTGCTTTTTGAAAGTGCCATCAGGGGTGTTGAAAAGGAAACTGTTGGCGATTCGGCAGAGCAGACAGACACACCGTTGCAAACATTCTGGGGTGGGGGTTGTCAATGTGGGTAAGCCAACCCTTTGAAATTGAGGCTTATTTTTGGCTTAATGGCAGAGAAATTGATCAGCACGCCAGGTGCATGGTTCAAAGGCTTGTACTTAGCCTCTGAATTAGTCATAGGTGTGTTTTGGGCATAACATGTAATAAACCAATCAGAGTGTCTCCCATTCACCTTTAAAAGCCAGGTGCACTTGTACTTTGGCACATTGCTATTTAAATGTGAAGTGTATGAGTTACACTGCGAACTGTTGTCTCTGTTAACCGGTGACAGACACACACATAAATCCATGATGTTATATGCTCATCTACTCCATGTAACATCTGTATCCTCCACTTTGCTGCATTATTATAGACTATGACGAACTAGTCATGAGTCACATTTCTGTCTTCCAGGTGATTTCTTTATTGTGTGTTATATTGATGTATGTCAATGATGTGTGAGTGTTTTCTTTAATGATTTACTTTAACGATAAGGGAGGCCGCTAACAGTTAAGACCAACACTCCCATGGGTGCATAGTTGAGTGTAAGTACATTAGCTACTTGCACAACGTGGGAACTGGGCGTGAAAATTACAACTGTGCACTGTGCACTTTGCACCGTTTGGATAATATAGGGCACTAAGAGCCAGACAGAAGCCTGCCATAAGACACAAAGAGAACCTGAGTCAGTGAACAACAAACCAAGTTAGCTTCCAAGCTAATGTTTCACAAACAGCGATGCATGAATGAGCGACCAAACAAACATCCAGCAGGAAAAAGATAACTGCTAACCTGAGTTTGTAGATAACTAGCTAGGTAGCACACTGAACAAATCAAAAACAAACTCTCAAAAGTCAAGATTTGTCAGTTTATTGATGCTAAATGGGCTAGTCCTTATTCATCAACACCACTGCACCGTCTTTGCACTGCAAAGAGATAAAGTTACAAGTGCAGATTTGTTTGTCATTGTTGTCTCTGTAGACCTGTTACACCAAATTCTGTGACCAATCACAATCTGATTAGGAAATTGAAAATTGCCACTGCAGATGTTTTCATAATAGTTGTGTTGCCAAAAATGGCTCTCCCAACAACTTTGGATAGCTGTGATAACTAGATAGATATGACAGGTAATTTCTAAATCTGCAACCCATCAGTTCTGTGACCCCTGGAGGATAGCATGAAAAAGATCAAAGTTTAAAATATTGTCAAGTGAGGTGCTGCTTTGCTCTAGAGACACTCTAGTTTATACAATAACAGTGTCTCTATCTAAATATTATAGCGGCACTGTTTTTGGTAACAGAAATTTCTGAAATTCATATTTGGGCCCTGGAATCTGATGGGTAACAAAATTTGATGTAACAAATCAAACATGTAGGCTACACTGGCCTGCCCACTAAAGGCAGCTAAATGAACATTGTTCAGTCCTTTCAAATAAACCAAAGATCCATTCAAAATCACTTGTGCACGATTTATCTCTGCAAGAGATGCCTCATCGTGATTTTAGTTGGACTTAAATTTGTATTTGTGATATTTTAAGCCGAATGATGACTTACCTGCAGCAACATACTGTAGGTCCATATCGGTTATTTTCTTTTCCTGCTGCTGCCGCTGGTCCGTGGCATTAAAAACCCCCCATACAGTAGGTCCTCTCATCACCGGTAAGTGTCGCTGTTGACACTGGTACCCAAGCCGTCTTTGAGTCTGTCTGGCAGGGATGGGGGGATGTTTTATTGTGAAGAACTAGAGGAGAGAGAGAGAGAGAGAGAGCGAGAGAGAGCACCTCTGCCGCTCTTCCTGCCTCCTCTCCTGTGCGCAGCGCTCCGGCCCGGCCGCTCCTTCCTTCCTCATTTCCTCCCCACAGCTGGCTCTCTCCTCTGGATGCTGGCTTTCTCCTTTCACACATCGTGCTGGACCAAATACTTCAGAGGGTGGAATGCCTGACTACCTGTTTTGCATGGTCTGAATTTCGGGAAATTCGCACATCGGAAAGGAGGAGAGTCAAGAGGGAAAAAGGAGGCTCTCCATCCCCCGAGGGAATTTATTTTACAGTAAGCAGGCGCAATGTCATTCCAGTTTCCTCATTAATGCTCGTCTCACACCTCCCATATGTGCAAATGCTTGAAAAATGCTAGAATGTGACAGCCTGCTGGGAATATGGCTGGCTGTTGTATTTTGTTCAGAGTGTGTGCCAGATGTTTTGGCTATTTTAGTTTATTCCGAGGCGTGGTATGGATTGTGTTATTATGATGCGCTAAAGGGCTGTGGTACGCTGGCATTGGTCGTGGACTGAAAATGGAAACCCCCCCGTTTCAGCTAGACTCGCCTTCCATGCATCTGAGGCCATGGTGTGTGGGGGTCGGAGGAGGAAGAGGAGGGGGGGTAGCTCACGCAAAAACGGAATCACTTTAAGATTGACCGAAATTTGAGCGATATTCGTGCGATTATCCGAGGTGACAGCGCTCGTCGTGCCCGGCTGCGCGGTCTTTGTGTTGCCTTTGCAGGGCGATGCTGGGACGATCCGAATATTTGTTTCCCTAAGGCCATCACCAGGCATGTGAACTAGATGAAGAGCACCTTGCTGCCTCTGTGCTCCAGCTCCAGCTCCGGCCTGCCTGCCTGCCTGCCTGCCTGCCTGCTTGAATGGCTCCATGTTGATCACTAAAAGCACCACAGTGTGTCTCTGATCCACTCCAGGCTGTTTCTCCTCCCTGCTGTAGAGTAATTAAATTCATTCACTTTGCCAAGATTACTGTGTTTCAACAGAGAGCATCATAATGTTTGCTCATGTTAATTGTGTGTGGATTCTGCTCTGTGACCTGGCAGAAATTAGGGCTGCTCCTGTCTACTGAATTAGTCCTCATCCAGCCTTACAGGATCTCCAGTCATTGTGGCTTGCATGGCAGTTTATGATGCCTCATTCAAAGTTGATTTCTGTGTTTTCTCTCAATGGTTGTCGTGCTGTAGATCACAGATCACTCCCAAGATGGAGGAGCTACCCAACCCTAAAAAGAAGTGATGGATGTTGCTGATTAGTCCAGCAGACCAGATTGTGTCTGGCAGTGAAATGTCTTATTAATTTGGTTAAATTATCCTTTTTTTGATTGACCATTGTACATGTGCATGCACAGTATGTTGTAGCAGATGTTTTTCATTAGGTTGGAGAGAAAAAACATGACAAAGATCAGCAGATATGGCAGTGTAAAAATGAGTTAGCCATGCTTAGTAGTGATGGTGATGTTTTCATGTTTATTAAGGTGGATAGTTTCTTTGCTTTTTAACCTCTGTATCCTATTGAACAGTAGAACCAGTCAAATCCAAACGTATCAGTTTTCAAATGGCAGAATCAGGGTGCGAATTACAAGTGAGCCAGGAGGAGCTGGGCTCCTCTTAATAAGCAATGAGCTCCCCCAAAAACACAATTTGTGAAATTTTGGGGCAACTCTGAAATTTTGAAAATATGCTATTTTTTCATGAGTTTTTATTTTTCTGTATCTTCTTAACCGTGAATCATGAGTAAAATTAGGCTATTATTTTTTATATGAATGGTGCATGAAGGTGAGTCATCATTAATCAACTTAAATTGCAGCATTCATGTTAGCCTTGAAGCATGGCGGTGCGATATCAAACACTTCACTCTCAAAGATCAGGGGGAAAAAAGAACTTTCTTAGGCCCACTCAGTCTGAACGCTGAATCGCCAGAACTCATTAATGATAAAGCACTAGACAGAGCCCTGGAAAAGCTTTGCAACTTCCCACCTCATCTGAATTTGAGAGGGGGTTTTCTCCCATTCATGATACTGACAGCAATAGGATGACTGACAACAGCTCATTTTTGCAGATCTTATTGGATCACCTCCGTCCTTTGTCAAATTCTTGCTCTAAAGCAAAGCAATGTATTCTTGTCATGGGTTGCATGTGTTTTGAGCGAAGTGATGTTACCTTCTAAGATTGATTTATTTCAATCTTTTTAGAGACCTAAAACTCCCATATTTCACAATAAAAAAGATAAAGTTAAGAATAAAATTGTGTGAGTGCTAAATTGATCTCCTGTGGTGTCCTAACCTTCATGTTGGGAACAACTGACTTACCAGTATCTGGCCCCATAATCCAAAATAGATGCCATAATCAGTATTTTAAACCAAACTCTTGTCTCATTTTGCCAGTTTGGCACAAATATGATAGTTTCAACTCCTTGTCTCCAGTATTCATTTGGTCTGCTAGAGTGCACACAAACAGCTTGAGTTTACTGACTGCTACAAGCCAGATATGCAGCACCGCAAAGCTCTACACACTTAACACACACAGGTGAAACTGCCAGCACACACAACTCTCGTCACACAACATTTAACTGATCAAAGAGCTTCTTTTCCCAAATGTTGTTGCATGCGTTCCCGTAACATGCTGAGCAGGATTACAGGAAGCCAGAAGTCTTTAGAATACATTTAGATGCTACTCTGGGGTATAACAGAGTACCCCCCCCCCCC
>JAPMOB010208796.1:495-47575 GCA_029875015.1 Lepomis gibbosus
GTAATCACAGCCGGGCAGGGCTGGGTGGCGGTAATGGGACATGAGCACTGCTGAGGTGTGTAATACGATCAGGAGTTACTGTCACAGAGCACTGATGTGCATATCTCAGGCTGACATGTTGAGGCCGCAGCGAGGCCATTTGGGTAAGCTTTATGTGGCGTTCCAGGGGAGCTTCAGTCAGCTGCCAGCAAGGAATATTGGCCTTTTAGATGAAATGGATGCTTGCCTTCTGTCTTTGTCACTTCTCTGAGTCTGTGTGCTTGGCAGCTCTGAAATAGTCAGATGTACAGCATATATGCACGGCTTAGAGTGACAGAGCCTGATATTTATGTAGGAAATAGTGCAAAACAAAGGATACTGTGTCATCAGTAAAGACAAGTGAAGATAATTGTGATCCAAATGTTCATAATTATCTATGTAAATATGTACAGTTCCAAATTATATTTGATTTCCACACTCACTAGCAGTTCCATATTTTTTGAATAACTAGTATATCCATCTGGCAATTACCTTTATAGTCCAAAGCATGAGTGAGAGTAAGCCATGACCGCATTCTTCATACTGGTATCCTCTTAACGCCGATTGTCGCAAATTCGCATCACAACGCTTCCATTCAAACTGCAGCCAATGTGGCGTATGTATTATCCCAATGCCTGTTTGTGCATATTCGATACTTACCCAGGAACCTTTTGCAAGCACAGGTTTCTCGTTTATGCTTGTTGTCGCTAATTTGCATCATACCTACATCATACCTGAATTTATATCTATTCTTTGTTCTATAGAAAAATTAAAAATCTCTAATTAATCAGCTTAAAAGCAAAGGAAAACACAAATAAGCAATTATTTAATTGCTAATAAATTCAGGTGTCAAGGGGTTAAGGCAATGAAAAAAGCCTACTAATATATTTCAAAATAACAGTGTGCAGCAATTGTTGGAAAATGTTAACATTTTCATTTTGACGTCATGAAAATAACATTTGTGTCTGCATCTGCAAATGCGCATACGATTGAACACGTGTGTCACCATCCATACACACGTGTGAAAACAGAGATTAGCTATAAATGGCTCTGATTTATTTGCGCCGTGGCCCCCAGCAGCCAGACTGAGCCTCCTGCAAATTTATAGCCAAATGTCACTTTTACATGATGGGTTTGTAACAAATATCTGCTGCATATTGTTAAATTAATCTTCCATTTAAAATTAATGGAGTTAGACTCCCCAGGTTCAATGTAATTTGGTGTTCACGGGCAGCAAGTAACGCAGTGTGAATACAGAATGAGTTGAGGCCAAACGGCCTAATCTTCCATCACCTTGAACCTGAGAGGAGAGGACGCCTCATCCAGCAGTGGCTAATGAGATTGTGCTCACCTCCCGGGAGAAAGAGAGACAGGGTGGGAGGAAGGGTCTGGTAGGAGGGAGTTGGCAAGTTGGAAAGATGGAGGAAAGGAGGATGGATGTGTTGAAGCACGCCACGGCGGCAAAAGGTGAACAGGATATGATGTGAGAGAATGATGGTCCAAGTGCTGGAAGAGGGACATAAAACAGGAGGTTGGGAGATGTATAGAACAGGTGCCTGATAGCAGCCTATAGTTTTCCACCATGCGTCACCACTTCATCTTTTCCTCAACTGTAAGTCCTGCTGTAGGACATGGCTGATGTATGTATGTATGTATGTATGTATGTTTGGAGCGAGCCAGGACAGGTTGAGATGAAATGAATTCTCCATCATTATTTCACAATCCTCACCCGGCCATGACAAACACAGAGGACATATTTCACGTTTAAGGATGCACCACTCAGCAGGGGTCTGTATCTCCATAATTCATAAAATGAGAAAAGGTTCCCCTGTGCAAGCCATGCCATATTATTGTCAGAAAAAACCACAGGGAATAGCTATCTGCTTCCACAGGCAGGGTTCTGCATGTCTGCTGTTAGATACAGATTTACATTCCTGTTACAGTGGAATAGGCCGGCCTAGGATTGCCCTAGTGATGTTGAAACATATGTGAATTTGATGACAAATTTTATTCTGCAGCATAAATTCTGAAACATGTGCACACACTGACACTCTCTTTTTCGTATTCCTGCTGTGGATATTGGTATATTGACTGTCTTTGCAATGCATTGCCCTCCAGCAGACGGTGGCAGCAGTGTGAGCCAGCCCTGGACTGAGCTCTGCCAGCATTTAGGGCTCATATCGTTGGTTTTGGATGGGGATGTAGCTATCCCGGCCAACTGGGTGGATTGGCAGCTCTGTCCTGTACAGCGAAGCGCTTCATCCCAAGATTGTCCCACTGTAAACACCATGACATTCAAAACACAGACATCAATTCCATCTGCAGTATAGGTGGAGAGTGAAATCCCTTGGATACTGTGTGAATTTGGAATACTAGTGTTGTCGCTGTATAGATCAAACAAGGGCAGGCTAGGAGGAAATGTAATGGCACGACAATACCTCCATATTTTCTGAGTGTTTTCAGCTCTTCCATACGACTGAAGTTTATCCATGATGAAATTAGTTGACATAATAGTTTTGCATTGGAAGTACAAGAATACAGAATCTGTGTATGGTTCGTTCTTTGTGTTCGTTCTTTCCAGTGTTGTATCCCTACTGGTTTTCAAACTATCTGGCTGCCGTACACATGCGCCTGTTGGAATGGCGCACTGGACAGTCAGTGGTTGTTCCCTCTGGCGGGATGAACTCCTGCTCCTGAATTTACCCATAGCCTAAACCATGTGTTACAGCAGCTGGAGGCTCTCTGCAGCGCCGCGCAATTTTTTAAATTCTTCCATCTCACGAAATAAAGGTCAGGTCAAAACTGTGTAGAGAGGCTGAACGAAAATGACCTGAACCTTTTAATCCATGTATGATTCGTTAATATGCAGCTCACAGATTTTACTGTTCATGTTTGCTGTGAACCATTGGATGTACTGACAACTTGTACTGCCAAGGTGATAGTGAGTTACAAACTGAACAGTGAGCCTGTTTTTCTAACTGAAAACGCACCTATGTTGATGTTTGAGCTCATTTTAGTTACTTTTAATCAGGCACCGCCCTCGCCCAAGTGTATCTGCTGCAGGTTTATCAAGTGTAACACATAAAGCTACACAAATCAGACACATTAAATATCAATATTAATATTTTTTCATTTTGGTTTTAAAACAGAAAACCAAAAACTGATGTCTGTTTTTTTTGTTTTCTGTTCATCTGGTTTTTTTTGGTCTATCTGATTTAGTTTTGAAATGACATAATCAAAGAATGAACCATATATTGATATATAAACTTTTTATGTCTAATCTGTGTCTAACTCTTGTCAGCAGGGATAAAGAACTGGACTCAAATCTCATCCCTAAACAAACCACTTACTCCACTGTGACAGAGGATTGAAAGCAGTTTTCTTGCATACATTTCTAGAATATCCCAACCACTAATGTAAAATAGTTTGAAGTAAAAATAAAAATAAAAAAAAGTAAATTTCAACAATGGCCATTGAAAATGTATATGTAAGTCCTGGTGAAACTGATAAGCATCAGTCCAGCTTCCATACATTGAGCTACTGTCCATTTAATTAGTTCTGGACCAATGCCCATGCTCTTTACCTGCCTCTACCCATGTTTTTTAATCACTTGGCTAATGACATACTAATATTATTATTAATCTCTGCTCAATTCTACATGCCTTCCCTTACTCATCATTAATACATTTTCATGAGGTTTTAACTACTAATTTCATTACACCCTCAGTACTTGTCCTTTCACTCCTTTTACTTGTTTCAAATTTTCCTTGGCTGGTATGTACTAATTGACACACCTACACACTCATTTGTTTGTCCATTCATTCACCGATTTCATTGATCCGTTCCATTGATCTCATTCTCATCATGCCCACGTATAATCAATGTACCTCTGTGTTTGCTAGTGTTGTTTAGAAGCTAAGCAGCATGTTAAAAGACTAAAGATGCTTGACTTTTTTTTTGTAAAAGACAACTGATACTCCCAGGCCATCCTCCATTGCGTAAGCTTGTCCTTTTTAATGTCACGGCAGCTAATGAAACCCCAAATGGCCGCCACTGTTTACCATCTCTCTCGCGAATGTGTCACGATGATCTTCCCTGCCTCTGAGCAGCCACTTGGCTCGGGTTCACACCTGTCGTATTTGAGCGATGGAGTGCCACTTTGTCTCTCTCCTCCGGGTTTTAGATGTCGATCGCTCAGGCACCCAGCATTTAGCCAGCGAGGATTGATCAGCAAATAAGTTGCTGTCGACCAGCTTTAAAAAAGATTAAAGATTTTGCACTTGTCAGTAAAAATGGACCGGCACGCTACACTCTGATAATCACAACCCCCCCCCTCCGCGCACCCACTTTCGCTCTTCCTCTCCGGGCCAAAATGTATTGAGTGGGCTGTAGGGGTTATAAAGTTCCAGCTGGCAACATTTGTTTAATTACTTAAATCCATTCGATCAAAGCTTTTCAAGCAATTATGTCAGTGCTTTCAAGGCCCTAACACGGCGATAAATGGATTAATTCAGCTGGACAAACATTCCCCTTTACAGGGTCATATGGGGGTCAGTAACAAGTGAGCTCAATGCGGGGGTGTTGTATTGAATTTACAAGTAAACGTGCTTTGTGAACATAGACTGCGCAACAGTCCCAGGCATTAAGCAAGAATAGCAAACTTAAGGTTGTTCAGGTTGCAGTGGGGTCAAACCTGAAAATGGAGATGAGTAACATTCACCTTAAAGCTGTTAAACCAGGTCCTGCTGTCTCTCATGCCCAATGATGAGGGAAATAAGTGGTGCAAAAAATAGATCTCTGAGGAATCAAAGGCTAAACTCCATGTCAGACAAGCTCCATCTCCATGTATCAGCATGCAAAAACACTTAATGTAGTTTTGTGTTTCTGAACACTGCCTCTTGGCATTGCAGTCAGTATCATTTGTACCCCTTATATACTACCAAGTTTCATCAAAGATTCATCAAAGGTCTTGGAGCATAATTAACTTTAACCAATTTAGATGTGTTAGGTGATGTTGAAGAAGAAGAGTCCTGCGCCTTTTTCCTCAATATTTGTGGCTTTTGATCTCATTGCATCTTGCTTTTGCAATTTGAGCTTAATGAGCGCAGATACAGGTAATAGGTGCACTTTCAATTGTTGTGTCATAGCTCTCCTTGTTCAAATGCATTAAAAATTCTCTTTACATACTTAAAGCACTGTGAAACATTGTAGAAAACTTGCCTTGAAATGACTTATTGGAGTTGGAAGTCAGAAATAGGGATGAATTCTTGCTGTCACATGACACAACGACGTTTCCCACCTCCTCTTGTATTACCTTGCAAAGCTGTCTACCTTGTACTGCTTTGCAATAAAACTTTTTCAGTGCCATTGTATTTATTTGAAGAGTAAAATTTTATTGCGAAGCATCATGAGGCCGCTGTAAAAACAGCCTGCTGATAAAGATAAACAATAGTACAGGGGGTTGGCAATGTAGCGCAGAGGATGAATTTTCCGCTGTGTTTTTAGTGACAGATGTTTGTAACTTTTACAGTTGAAAACATCTGACTTGAGGGGAAAAGAAAATAATGTTAAGGAATAATTATTTTTAACAACAACTTGTCCCCACCCTTACCGCTGACAGCCATTCAATAGATTGGTGACACTGTGTGGCCCAGAACTGTGTTACAATGTAAAGTATAGTAAACTGAGGTATAGGTACAGTACAGCACTGCGTCATCCTACTATGGTGACAATTTCTGTTGAAATAAACAACTTGAAGCAAACACTTTGTCTTTAACTGTATATGATATGGAAGGTTAAACTATAAGTTAAGAGAAATGCACAGTTATGATGTGGTGAAGGTATGGCAATTAATCATTCATTCATAAACTATGTCACTTTATTTATCTAGAAAAAATTCAGGATTGATAGGACTCACCGCTGCGATTCTGTTGACTTAATACTTCCAGATTCAGTATCCCTGTGGGTTGACAAAGAACCCTCATATTTGAACTATAACACTTGTATGACTCTTCTAAATGTATAAATTGCTTTTTTGTGCTCCATACAATCACCAGCTAATGGCAAGTTGCTATAGATGAACGTGAAATTGAGAAAAAATAAAAGAAATAGAGCTTAGCAACAATTGAACATATAATGCAAAACTTTCCGCTTCTCTCTTTGCTGCTCGCATCACTCTGGTAAGCCCGTCATACCAAACACAGAAGTTCGTCCAACAGCAGAAGGAGCCGGTTGCCCTGTGAAACCTTATCTCGTGTAGGGCTCACTCTCGGCGAGAGTCTTCTCAAAGACACCCCTCCAATGCTTCGCGGGCCAGGGCAGAGTGCCCCAGGCTTCAGAGGCAGCTGAGACAACATCTAACAGTGGGATGAGAGGATATTACACTGCTGTCCCCCCTCACAAGTTGTTCCCCACTGTTTGTCATCATGCCTCTTTGCCACTTGTTGATAGCAGTAGCATGGCATCGAACATAAAGAGCCCGAAGCTCTGCGCGGATCCACGATGTGTTCACAAACCTGTTTTGTACCAAACACCATTGATGGCAAAGGAGGGACGGGCAGTTCTTTCATTGCAGCTGTTTGTTTCTGTCTTAGCAAAACTTCTGAAGCTGTGCCTTGCAGATAGTGAGCTTGACTGAGTGAGACAATGAGCTGGGGATGGGGGGGCTGCGCAACGCATGCATGAGCAGTGATTGACTCTGAGTAATAGACTCCTCGTGGCTCTGATTGGTTGTTTTAACGTTCGAGCTGTGGTTTCTTGTAAATGGCATTAGGGGTATTAGGAGCAGTAGGAGGAGCCAGAGGAACTTGATTTTCCACCTCACACATGATCAGCCTCATGTACTACTGTCAGGATACAGTGACACTTTCAGCAAATATGACAGTTATATGTGAAAGTGTAAAGGTATATCTCGTCTGTTAAGGTTCTCTGTCATCCAGGCTATGTCTTAACCCTCCAAACAAACTCAGGTTTTGGACCTCAGTGTTTCTAAAGGCCTGCATACGGCCCTGTCCAGCATAGTCCCTCTGAAAAGCTTTGTAATTGAAGTATGCCAGGTTTCAAGTGCCTTTTGAAATATTTAAATACAGCCTCAGAGTTCAACCTTGATTGAAGATAAAGTCAACATTAGATATTGTTTTTCTCATGAAGACAGAAACTAGGCTTTTAGATTCTTGCTAGAGGCTTATACAGTTTAAAAGCCATAAGAGGAATTGTTGCCTTGTCTTTTTGTTCCATGAAGATATTGCTTTTTGTCAACGATTTTGAAAACCTTTCTGTTGATAAGATTAGACTCAGCCCTTTTATTCCCCAAGCCTTCAACCTACCTCTTTCACCTATTTTTCCTGAACATCACCTTTGACTCCTTCTCTGCCTTCTATATGCATCTGTACAGCCCAATGATTTTCTAATCGCAAAGGCTGCGATTACTCTCTGGTCAGAAGACACGCGAGAGGAAACCAGTCTGCAGAGGAAGCATCGACTTTGCACGTTGTACCTTGACTTGTGGTTGTACAATGGCCTTAAGCTCGACAGAAGCTGACACTACAGAAATTTAGTATCACACAGGGAATGGAAGTCGCACTCGCCACCCGCGGGTAACTGTGTCCGCTGTGGCGGACAGGATCGCACAACAGAACGTCACGTGTAGTAAGGTAAGCATATTGTGGCGATCGGCGCCTGCGTCACATGCACATCCACCAGTTAGCTAAGGAAGTATCTGTGAAACGGCGTTTCAAACCAAACTCACAAGCCCGAAAGTATTTTTATTTGTTTGCTTGCTGGGATATAGAAGGATGGACTCCTAGGAGATTTGACCTGAGATAAGGAATCATAAATTGGTTGTTTAACTGTGGGTTTTGTATTGAGTGCTTACTGTAGCCTATAACACAATTTGGTGAACTTAGTATTTCTTGTTGTGTGTAGGTAGGCCAACCTGATGATATTATATCATATTATTTAATGCCATGACATGACTCAAATTATCATATTATTATAATTTGATACTTCTTCTCTACTATTGCTGATAATAATAATTCCTGCAATTCATGCATCACCTAATTTCATCATAAGACAGGCCTGGCCAACAAGAAAGAACACAGTATGTTTAATCTATGTAATATTGTCTTGGTCATACTATACACTGAAGACAGGAGGTAAAGAGCTTAGAGACAGACATAAGGCTTGATACTATATTGTGATATTAGGGACACTTCAGCTGTGATAGAACCTGCTCAATCAACATATAGGAATATGTATTTGTTAAAAAAAACACTTAACTCAAAAGCTATGCCACCAGCAACAGCAGCATGTGTGTTATTCAGTGGATGAAGTTGTTAACTCCTCAATCTCTTTCATGGAAACAGATATCATCTCAAAATGCCCACCTAGTGCACAAGGCGTCAGATATATAATTCTATCAACTTGCCCAGTGAAAATTCGATTTCCTGTCAAATTTTACCTCATTCATTTTTTTCATTTACTTACTTCATCTTTTTCTTTTCCAAGCCTCACAACTTTTGATTTAATGACCTGCTTAATGATCAGCTCTTGGGGGAGTTTCCAAAGACTAAGTGCAGATTCACATTTTAAAATGCAGGCTTAGCAGTGGCAATCTCTGCTGCCAAAAATGGATTTTCCCCGGTGTCCTGATGGTGAAGTAGTTAAGCTCCCTGTTGCAGCCCATCCAAGCCTTTATGTTCTGCACTTTATTCTTCTTTCTTATTCTGTCTTTCAGTCTGTACTAAATATGCCAAGAGAGGAATTGCAGAGCTTTCTGTCTTGTCATAGATTAAGACATGACTACTCTAATTGTCTTAAAGTTAAATTAGATTAAATCAAATCTTTGTTGTTAGTTGACGGTGAAGCTTGACATTCTGTTGATCATGAGAATACATACTACTGAATGTCTTTGCCTTATTATAACCAGTGGAGCTCCTGGAGGTGTAGTAAGAAAATATAAATGAGCAGGGCCTTGAACACATGCATCCAGCATGTGTAAACTCCCCATAGAGGAACTGGGTATTGCATTGCATAGTGTGAAGAAATTCTCCTCAGCTTACACTGGGATCAAAAGAAACAGGAGGAAAGGGCCTTGAAACATTTATGAGATGTGACGGATCTGACCTGCGGGAAAACATCCTTGATCTGATTGTAGAACTCGGAGTGGATCTGCTCTGTCCCAAGATGCTTTGAAAGGCCACAATTAGACCGGGAGCCTCAGTGGTTTCCTTAATTTATACCCTTTGCTGCTGACACGTACTCCTGTCCAGCAGAAAAGACTCCAGCCTCCCCCAGTGAATAGCTTGTGGGTGACAAATAGCTCCTGCTTTACACTCCATTTGGTCTAAGGCAGCTCCCACCCTCCTCCCTGTCTTCCCCGCTTCCATCCTTGAGCCTCCGTCATACTCTGCCCCTCCTGTTTCCTCTCCAGGCACTGACCTTTCAGATGATGCCTTTCCTGGCCTCCCTGGCCAGTAGCTCCGCTGGGAGCTATAATGGACTCAGTGTTAATTGCCTGTTGAAGGACAGAGACAGTTCTGCACAGCCTGATTGTGGACTCCCTCGAGAGTATGGCTGTCTGTTTGTGTGATTGTTGCTTTAAAGCAGCACGGCTGGAAAATTCACCCAGCATGAGTCAACACATACAGTGCTGTAGACAGTCTCAGTGCACATAATACAGACGGATTATTTGAAATTTTAACATGTACACATGTCATTTTACTGAAGACTGAACTTTTTTGACATTTGTGTCTGTGGAGAGAGACATCAAATTGGTCTGGTGACACAATAGTGTAAGTCTTTGCATTTTTCATTCCTGCACATTTGAGTGGATATTGAGGTTCCACTTCGTCCTTTTGTATCAGTACTTGCCCCCACAAAGGGGCACTGCATGTGGTTCACATCAACTTGGCCTCCCCTTGTGGCCTGGATGTCAACCTAATTCATAGCCACAGACAAGAGCGAGAGAGGAGAGATTTATCACCCACTCCCTGGATTATTTTTTTATCTGTTATTCAGGGGAACTGAGTTGGATGTAAGGTTAACTCCTTCAGCCCTGTGATTCTTGAGGGTCATTGAATAATTCTTGTCTACTGTGCTGCCATTTCCATGGATACAGCCCCTTGTGTACCACAGCCCTCACACATAGTTGAAAGGATAAAGGTCTAGGATTGAGCGAAGCCATACCATTTCCAATACAGTAGGCCAATAAAGGGCATCATTTCCACCATTTTCTGTTTATTAGCATACCTGTAAAAAGCTTCAATATGCCACCTGACCTCCCATTTTAGGTGTCTGTCAGCCTTAAGAAGGAGAATGCAGTTCTAGAGATGAGCTTTTAAGAAAATGTCAGGAGGAGCATCCAGGTGAAAACTCACCATTCCTCACTCCCACACCTAAAGAAGAGCCTCCATGTGCATTGCCCATGGCTGGACCTTGATCTCCGTGGTTTGAAGTTGAAAGTAGGTCCCATGGCCCTGGCGGCCAGAGAGTGATTCCTGCTAGATAAGGACCTCCTTTCATCCCTTGTTCATCTCTGAGCTGTGCTGTCATGGTGAGGCTGATTCGCATGAACAGCCTGCCTCCTGGGCAGCCCAGGCCAGGAGACGGCCATGCTGGGGATTTATTTTGACATGCTGCCGAATTCCCGCTAGCCATCAATGTGGAATTTCTCAAGAATTCTGAGAATTGTCCATGACAGCCATAAATGTTTTGCCACAGCCATGAAGTAAACGTGATAGTGCCCGCTTTGGCTTTGATACAGTACATATTCTCAATTTTGACTGATATCCTGTTATTAGAGCTGGGAGAGCCATATTGGTAAGTTTTTATTTCTGTGTCATGCTGCTGTTTATTAGTAGAGGCATAGAACTGGAGGGACCGGTGTTAATTTTGTCAGCTGTTTTAGTCTTTGGACGACATATTTTTGTCACATTTCTGTCATTTTTATCCTTCATAGTTTTTGTAGACAACAACTCAAAACATTTATTCCAATTTTGGTCAATGAAAAGTCATTACATTGTAGTCAGCTTTTAGCCAAAGAAATGTTTTTCTCTTTAAACTAATTCAGCTAGGCTAATACAGTTATAGGAAATTGGAAACATGGGGACAGTATCAAGTGTTGACATTTGTAAAGCAACAAGTGCAGCCAGTGTGGTTCTGCAGGACTTACAGCATATAGCTTAGCCTCTAAAAAGGCCAGAAGACTTTGCATCCTCAGTAGCTCCATGTTTGCAGATTTCTTGTTAAACTGACAGTTTCATCGGGCTGCTTCCTTTGTAGCTTGTACCTACAAATATTTTTGGTAAAGTTACATTAGTTCTGGAACAATTACTCCAATATACCTACCTGTCCTTAGAGCTGAGAAATCATACCAAATATCTTTCAAAGAAATTGCTGTGTACATTGTGTTTTCCCTTCTGCAGAATTATAGTGTGTTGATGGATATTTTCTTTTTGTTAAGACCAAACCCCTTTTGCTTTGAAGACGTCATGTTGTCATTTATTTGCCTTATTTGTCTTTTTCAGGCAACATCACCTGGGGTTCTGAGAATCTGCACACGTCAGTCAGTGACAGGGATGCATTGTTTATATTTTGAAAGACTAGATGCACTATTGGGGGACAATAATGGTGGCTGATAGCCACATACATTTCGTCATAGTTATTATCAAATCATCATCATCATCATCATCATCACCATCATCTAGTTTTAGCTCATCAACGCCTCGTCTTAGTCATGGAAAAAGTCTTGTTAATGACTATGTTCATCATAGTTTTCGTTAATTGAAGAGAAAGGGGACCAAGTATGCAGGACCCTAATGTGAGGAGGGCCCACAAATATGCTAGAATAAATAGCTGTAGATGTGGGGAGGGACGCGTAGAGAATACCTATACAGGGTCCACAATTTTGCGGTATGCCCCTGTCTATCAAAAATTAAATATTGGACATCATCTGGCGGCTTACTTATACATTAAATAAATTATGCACTGAATATCATGTGGGGAAATGCTAGAATCCTAAAATCCTACAATTACAATCCTTCTGATGGACTTTTTTTTTCCTCATTTCAAAAGCTGTCTCAAAGTACCTGGCTAACTTGTGTTTTGTGTCTGTTTATTTCTCTCAATTGACCATACATTTCTCTCTTCACTAATTCTGTAATCCGAACTTTTTTCCATCCGTTCAGTTTTCATTATGGCCTTCACCCACCGTCATAATTTTCAATATGTGTATCTTTTCGGGGGAAAGCAGCAGTAAGTGCCTAAAAACAAGCTCGAGTCAACTGGAGATGCTTAATGTTTTCAAAATCCGTTTTGGTTAAGTGGACATGATAAATCATTTCCATTACGCACATGACTAATCTTTTTTAATTTAGCTGGGGATTCAATTAGCTGGTGTCTGATGGGAGGACTGGGGGAGGAAGAAAGGTCCACCATGCTACATACAGCAGCATAATCACATTAAAAAGCCATGAAGGGGCCCTTGTTAAGACCAAGAAATCACCTTCAGTTAGGACAAGAATAATATGAGACAACATATACCTCATGGGTAAAGTCAGCCACAAGCTTGAAGACCAGTTTAGACTTAAAGTTTAATGGCTCACATTATCTTATTGTGGGGAACTTATTTGCAGCTTGCTTTCAATAGCCAGTTCCATCATTAACCTACATTAATACTCATACCTGGTGGATACTTCATTCAGCTGTTGCTGGCAACAGGCCCTCCTACATGCTGAAGACTGAATCTATCGTTTATTATAATCTTGATGAAGATAATACCGACACAAAGCTTACAGTTAAAGCACATTAATCCAAAACACTATAATCTGTGGACTAAACACTATCCATAACCCAAAAGAAAAAGAATACATACAAAAAACTACATAAATACAATGAAAAATGACAAATGACTTTGGCCTATCTTTCTGTCTGGTCTCTGAATTTAAAACAAAATGAGAGCAATGGCGGTTTGTGTCTTTACAGTAGCACTTTACTACATCTCACTCAGAGCTGTGTCAGTTATGTAAGACCAAAGTAGCAACTGCATATTTAAAAAACTGTATAACTGCTGCTGTAGTTATACAGATTGTATATAGAATGTATATAGATGTACCGTGGTAAGCTTGATTATCAGTACACAGTATGTTCATTTTTGTTCATACTAAATGCTCTAGTACTCATCCTTTAAATGTGTGGATGCAATATTCTATATTAAATGTATTCCCTTGATTATTCTGCTTTTTAAATACTCATTCTTTATATACTCCTACTCTATACATCCTTCTAGTCGTACCCACAATCCATCATCCTTTGTGTGCGGTGACTAGCTAGGAATCAACATGGTGATGGTAGCAAAAGACCGATTTGAAAGGAAAATTTGATTTGTCCATGCTCTAAGCTCTTGCATTTCTCTCCCTCCTGCTCACAAGGCAAATTGAAGTAACGGTTGTCGATCAGGAGAAAGCGGAGCAGAGGGTGGGGAGGGTGACGGGTTTTTGTCTTCAATCAGCATTACCACGCCTGTTTAGTTTTTTGTTAAAGCAATGGAATCCATCAGCAGCCGCCTATAAGAACTGTAAGAAAGCTAATAGCAGGTGGCGGTAGATGTGAAATGGGCCTTTGGATAGAGCAGCCACGGAGAGGATAATGCAGCCATTCAGGCTCTCTCTAGCAGGGGCCCCCTTTGTACTCTGAGCCTTACATGCTACTTCACTGGGGCTCCTGAAAAGGTCCATTTTGTTCAATTTGTCTAAAAGCTACTGACTTATGTGACAATTTAAAGACTCTTGATGTTAAAGTTTCCTTAACCCACCAACTACTCAATGGCTTTTTTGTCTTGCCCTGTGATCTGTCCGTCATTCTCACATCATCATATGAAAAAGACAAGAGTTGAAAGCTAGAAAGAGGGCACCTTGGCTCTAGCTCCTAACAGATGACCAGGATACTCTGAAGAGGCCTAAATGACTTTAATTCTGTGAAAGTGCAAGGACAAGAGAGAATGAGAAAGTTGGATTAGGTTCCCATTTAGTGCTGGCAAATGTGTGTCCATTCCACATGAGGTATACATTTTTCAGCAGCACCGATTGACTGGACTGTCTCCACAAGCGAGCCAAATGTGACTCTTCAGTTTACAGGAAAGCATATTGTGATCCCTGATGAGGCTGACAAGTGTCTCAGAGCCCTAGATTACATACATTTAGTGATGAGATGGACATGTTAAGATTTTATAATGGAAGATAATCACATTGTGGCTTGAACATCATAATTTAACTAAAATTTACAATTGAATTACAACCTTAAAACATTAAAGCTTTAGTCAACGTGATGAATGTAAATAATACCAGCAATGGTTCCACAGGTGACATCATGTTGTAATTCTGTGGCATGCCGTAAAACTGTGTGCTCTCCCCCTCCTCCTCCATATTCAACAATGAGACAGTCAATACGTTATTGAAGTGGGGTCCCTGTGCATTGAAGCATCTCGACATGGATACAGTGACGTCACCCACATGAAATGTAAATCATCTCCACAGACCCTAGTTCCTCTCTCTAGCTTTTGATTAATTATGACTGGTTAACCATAGAACTGTCCCTGGAGCACATGCAGAACAAGAGCCACACAATGGAGGTGCAGTGAACTGTTAAAAGCTATTATGTCTTTGAAATGAAATGAACACTGAGTTAAGGTAAAGCAGTATACTGTGAAACAGTGTAGGAGTTTAGGGTTTAAATAATGCCCAGCACTCAGGTCTAATACCTATACAGGATTTAAAATACATAAACAAAGAAAATGAAGTGAAATAAAATACAAGGTACAGTTTGAACAGAACAAAGTTTTCAGTCTGTGATGCAAGATGTGGAGAGCAGTAGCTTGCCCCCCCTCGTGGTGAGGGAGTAGCAAGCTGATTGGCAGTAGCAGAGCATAGTGGACTGGCTGAGGTGAATGGTTTGACTGTGTCCTGGATGTAGGATGGATCTGAGGTTTTTGCATCACATTAAGCAAGTACCTGTGTCTTCAATCAGATTCCAGCAGCCACCTCCTTGAAGTCCAAGCAGTGGACATCACAGAGTGATTGGTAATAAAGAGGTCATGACTGCAAGTCAGTCTTGTCAAGACTGAGCTTCGGGTGTTGTGAAGACAGCCACTAAGAGATGTCAGCCAGTCACCAAGATTCATGCTTCCACCTGGGTTTCATACCAGGGAAAAGACAGAATTAATTGAGTGTCATCTGCATAGCTGTAGTTGGAAAAGTATTGTGAGTCAATAACTGAGCCATCTGACTTAGTGTAAAGAGAAAAGAGGAGAGGACCCAGAAAAGAACCCTGAGGGACCACAGTAGTGATGCTAAATGGTTCAGACACAGATTGCCTCCAAGTTACCCTGTAAGTGTGGCCGTTGAGGAAGGATGTTAACAGGGTGAGTGAAGAGACTCCCAGTTATTGGAGGGCAGAGAAGACGATCTGGTGGTTCACTGTCTCAAACACTGTGTCAAACACTGTGTCAGGCTTTCGGATCCCGAAAAGATGTCGAAAGATAGTGGTTCTCCTCATCTTAGTCCTTAATAACTTTCCTAATATTTGCATAATACCAGGTAATTTACTGTGATACTCTGCTTACTGTGATCCATAAAGCTATTATATTTTTCCTGATGTTACTTTATATTGCAAGAATCCCTGTTCTTGTTTTAACTTTACCCCTTTACCCTACAATTGTCCCCACTGAAAATTTAGCACAATAAGGTGCGTTGTAATGCGTTATTGGGAAGAATTGCCATAGTTGTCTCATTTAAAGTGATAGATCATGATTATCAGTTCAATAACACGTCTCTGTGAGTTGTTTCTAATGGAAATTTGTCAACAGTGTGAGTGCATGACTTTGAAGAGGTCAGACAAACCTGCATAAAGAGTACATCAGGGAATTGACACTCCATATAAGCAATAATGTTCAGTGAAATAATTGACATATGTTAAGTCTATAACATGTTACTAATACATTTACTGGTCTCAGAATGAGCCTGATTTAGTCCAAGTTTTGATATCTCATCTCAAGGACACATCAGTGTGGATGCCCACAATCTAACTGCAGGTGGTGCAGTGGTTAGCACTGTCACCTCACAGCAAGAAGGTCGTGGGTTCAAACCCCAGTTGCCCCGGCCTTTCTGCGTGGAGTTTGCATATTCTCCCCATGTCCGCGTATGTTCTCTCCAGGTGCTCCGGTTTCCTCCCACCATCCAAAGACATGCAGGCTAGGTTAATTTGTGTCTCTAAAATTGTGAGTAATCCTGTGTGTGGCCCTGCGATGGACTGGCAACCTGTCCTGGTATACCCCGCCTTTCACCCAATGGCAGCTGTCCCCGCGACCCTGTACGTAGAATAAGCGGTTGACAATGAATGTATGGACAATCTAACTGGATCTTACTAATGACCTCTGCTTAGGCAACAGTATTCAAAATACACTAAGTTGGGTTTACAGAGATTTTCGATGTTGCATTGCTACGGAGTCCAGGAGTGGCCATAGAGAAGAAAATAATCCCCACATTTTTATTAATTTGTGCACACAAAATAAAATTCATTCCCATGTTTTGATCAATTTGAGTGCACAAGATTAGTTTACAGAGAGCCAACAAAACATACTAGCCTTGTTTAGAGTGTGGAGTAATGGAAAATGTTGTTCTGAATGACTATAAGCCAATCTAAGATATTTTGTCGAAAAGACAATTCCGTGTGTGTGTGTGTGTTGAAATGTTAAGTTGGCCCTGGAAGGGTTAACTGGCAAAGACAGACCTTGCTTGCTCTCTGGATAAAGCGATTGATCTCAGGGGCTGAATATTTCATGTGGTAATTAAAATTTGTAGGTCAAGTCTCCTATGACACCTATTTCTATTGATATGAGGGAAAGCAGTGGTGCCTCTCTTTAATGCGCCTCCTTCACCCAGCTGAGATTTAAAGGATGAAGGGTGACATTTTCCCCCATTTTGTAAATTAATGCAATTGATCTGCCTAACAAGAACAAAGTTAGGTTTCTAAATACTGCATGATAAAGAGATTAAGCCTTTAAATGGCTTTCCAAAAGCAATCTTTATTGCAAGCCCTAAAGTAAGGGCATTGAACTTTCAATTAGAATTTCTAATAGGCTATTGACTGGAATGTATTAAATGTTGCTACACAACTATATAGATCCAGAGAGGGGATTTTTCTCGATCCAGGGTACATGACCCCAACATTCCTCCGGGTGAGATACACAAACATTCACCACAATCACCTGATGTGTGTGGTGACTGAGTTGAGCATGTGTTATTTCTGTAAGTTCACATAGTTCCCATGGTAATTGCTAGATGTGAAGGTGTTTGTAGGTCTTTAAACAGCATTATGCTGGCCCATCTTTGTAATCTATGTTAATTTCAGTAAAGCCTTTTGATCCTTGATCCTTTTATTTGTGGTCAGGATTTTTTTTTAACTCCATGTCAGTTTAGATCATTCTTTTTCTTCGCTAAGCTTTGATGTTGCTCCAGAACCTTTTGTTAGTCTTCATTTCTGAGGTTCTTCGTATCCAAGCACACAAAGCTGTTTCTAATTTTCTGTGATTGATCTCAGGGTCTAAATCTGCTTTAATTGCCTCTAATGCCATATTAACTGTTGTCAAAATATTTTTACTTGTCATCCTAATTCAGCTTGCTACTCCTTGAACAGCATGGTCAAGGAACATTACATCTGTTTTTCATTGTCTCTTTCTCCCACTCTTCTATGCCGCTCACTTTTTCCACCTCCCAGCCATAATCTTCTCTGCCTTTGTTATTCCCAGCCTCTCTTTCTTTCTGTTACGCACACATTGTAGCTGCAGGTGATTATAAGCTTTGAGAAAGCTGCATCAGGATACAATTTGTCAGGGCCTAACAGCCCATTCTGTTCTGAGGGGGTTAACATTCTGTTTGTGTTACAGTGCATTCAAACTCTAATTAAAACAACATTACATTCCCCATCTGCCAATCTCCCATAATCTTCTTTAATTGCTGTAATTAAACTATATTTACATGTGCAAAATACTTGTAATTTAGCAAATTGCACTCTACACTCTGCACATTTAATCAGTGGCGCTGCAGTGGAATGGAGTGATTTCAGTGTTTTGATTTCAGCAGTGGGCTTGTTCTGACGGGGTAAGTGGACCTCTGCCTGAGGTCTCTCTCAGGTTAGGAAAACAAGCCATTGGAGAAGTATTGTCACTGGGCTCTGACTGCAGCTCGTGTGGCTAATTATAAGCCTGAGCTCCCTTGCGAAGCCAGGCAGAGCTTAGGTATGTGTTATTGTGAGTTTCTACAGTCTACAGTGTGGCCTAGTGTACTGCATTCATAGCTCACTCCAGCTTGGCTCGTGATTGACATCAAACATCCCCTTTCATTTATTCAAAATGCAAAGTGAATTTGCTGAGATGTATTTGCCACCCAAACAGAGACAACTGAGATGAGGCGGTAAATACCTGGGAATTAAACCTGCAGCTGGCTTAGCAACTGCTGCTGTAATGAAAACGTCAAGGACTGGCTCTGACTGAAGAGGAACAGCATGCTTGCTTTCAGATTAATGTTATTAGATAGGGATTAATCTAGAAGAGGGAATTTGTCAAGTGGTAGCTTTATATTAGCATCACTAATAAGCTAGTTTTTAACACCCCACATGATGACACCATAAAGACTTCCTTGTGGTTTGGTCATTACCACTAAACACTGGGGCCACAAGCTGTCACTCAGACAAGCTGATATTCATCCTCACTGTTTGTAGTTGGTCCTACAGTAAGTACAGTCATTAGAAAAGTCTCAGTTAAGGTTTACAGCCTTGTCGGTCAGGTCAGTGTGGCAGTAGTTTTAGTAGCATAGCCATGTCATTGTGGCCAAATTACGTTCCTGTGTGCCTGGATGAGAAAAGCCCCAATCAAGCCAGATGGAACCAGATGTAAAAGCTCAGCAACTTAGAATCAGGGGCCCTGGACGACCTTCCCCTACCACCTTCAGGAGCTGTCAGGTGGAGGCAGACCTGGCAGGAAGAACCGCTGCTGAGAGAATTGCTGTGCTTTTCCAAGAGTTTCCCCGTCCTGTTAGAGCTGCTTATTAACTTCAAGCCAGCAGTATGCACATCATTAGGACGTACCACACAGGAAAGCGAGAGAACTGAAGGGAGATTTGCAGAAGAACTATCTGTACCCAAACACAGTGCTTAGACTCAAAATGCTCTCTTGGTTTCAATGAAAACCCTTTTCAGGGTAGTCTTCATAATATATCTTTCCCCAGTTCTTCTAACTGGAGTTTTAATTGCTCATCCTATTACTGCTAGTTTGTGACTGACATACAAATGATGGTTTCGTCTGCTTGGTTTGACTATAAAGGGCTGTAGCTTTCTGTAGCTCTCTGAGTTAGAGAAGATGTATCAAAAGGAGAGTAGAAGCAGCCAGCGGGTAGTGCAGTGCAAATGATGTTATAAGATGGACACAGCCCCAAATCCTCATTAGCTGACACGTAGTTCCTCTTAATTAGTTTCCATTCACTGTAATTAGCATGGATGAGGCTAATCATCTGATGTGAAAGCAATCTAACGCATGGGATACAGCGTCCTTGGCCTCACTTTCATTTCAGGTTCACAGAAATGTTTTTCTTCAGGTGGTGTTACTTTTATGAGCTTTTTGTGAATACAAATGGGATGTTTTATGTCTCTAATAATACAGAACTGTATATTTAGCTCCAAGTAGACATTACTGTAAGGGAAATTAATTTCTAGTACTAATTCATCAATGAATAATTCACCCAAAGTGTATCTTTGCAACAGGATTTGAAAGAACGTCAATCAATATTTGATCGACCATATATTTTGGCGATGCCATTTTCAAGGCCTTACATGAATGAGAGGAGAAAATGTGGATACTGCGTTGACAGTGCTGTGATGTTTGAGGCTGTTGTCCCAGATCAAAACAAATGCGTGTTGTGTACCACAATGGAGCAGGACCACAAGTACAACAAAAGGAAGTGATTGAGGATTGCATTGTTGGAAGCACCTTCTGTAGCAGAATGATTGATACTCTCGCTCTGCCTCTCAAGCCCTTGAGAGAGATATTCCTCCCACTAATGTTGCATGTGCTGCCAATCATCCTTTGTCTTCCACTGGTTACCGAGCTCCGATCTCTCAGCTCTTCCATTTTTCCTCGACGTGTCTTTGTTTTAAAACTGACGTGACTTTCTTATTTATACAAACTTTAAGACAACTGAATCGAGGATCATACAGTTTGATGGCTAACTGTTATACTGGCTGGGGTTACACAGGATATGAGCTTTTGATTAGATTTTCTGCCTTGTAGATTTTAGTCTTCTGCTATCTGTGTCTTTATTGATACCAAATCCCACAAGTGATCTCCTCAGATCTTAAATGTGTATCCACTCACCACAAAATGTCCTTCCACCTAATCTTTTGGCCGCAGACAAAAGGATGCGAGTACCGGATAATCCAGGATAGTAAAGTCTGATTTTCCTAGAGTACCAAGGGCACGTTCACTCTCACTCGGTTTCTTCAAGCTGTAGATTTTACCCTGATCTAAAGCAGAACCCTGTTTATCCCCTCCACTCGATCTTATTATGACAGTGATTATTTAAGACTGAGAAGATCTGGATGGGCCCACTGTAGATTAGATGTGCATAGACCAAACAGTATCATATTTCTGGCATTTTAACATCTTTCTGTCATTCTCTCATTTCACTGTCTCTTATTATTTCTTTCCTAATATGCCTTTGCTTTCCCGCAGGCTGGATCTTTTTTGTGAAATGGAGTGTTTGGCATGAACTTTTGCCATATGCCTGTAGATTTGCCAAAAAATATTCAGAGCAGCTCTTTTCTTGCGCCAAGTATTTGGCCATCTGCTTAAGTCTTTAACCAGCAGCATCCAGGGACTTCATCAAGCTTGAACTGTGAAGTCAAATGGTTTTCTTCAGCTCCCAAATCAAGCTAGGCACTGCTGTGCAGATTTACTGCACTGGCAAGTCCAAGCAATCACACATATATTTTATTATGCAGTACATAGTCGCATTTATGGGATTTACAGTTAATGACAGCCAGGTTTTCCCAGAGCTGTTTTTATGTGGTTAAAATTACATTAAAGTGGAATTAGACAAAGTAGTCTCTTTTGAATTCTTCTAAATCACTTTTAGAAATAACGTTTAGCAGACAGGAAATCTATTTGTATTAGTTTGAAGGTTGTAAGTGTTAAGTATCTGCAAATGAGGGTGCAGACAAATAGCTAGAACAGCTGCAATAGTGATTTCCCAAAGATGTCTTTACTAGCTCTGATCTACCTCTGGAGTTTATACTGGCCACACTGCCACTTGCAGACTGAGGATTTTAAAGCAGGAGACTCTGCTGAAGAATGTGCTGCTCGTCAAACCAGCAGAGAAGAGGAGATAGCTTTTCTATGGGGGTGGGGTTCATTATGCGGCACACAGGACACCATTATTAGCCCCATTACACACACTGACAGCTGCACATTCATTCTCCTATACCTGCTTTTTAAAGCCACCAATAAATAATGAGGGCTGCTACTAGCCTCGTCTTGGAGGAAGGGAAAAAGGTCATTATAGACCAGGCCTCCATTTGTCAAAATTATTTCATAATCTCAGGTCATGAGGAGGGTTTTTGCTTTAGTTAATTGCAGATCGGACCACTGAACATAAATTTCCATTAGCAATCAATTTGCTACTGTGCAGATTCTGACCCTATATGCTCTTTGTTGTGAACGTCAATGACTGATATAGACAAGCAGAGACGCACTGCAATAGTGACTGTGGGCTGTATGTTGCATTTGTTGAAGTACAATAGTTGGGAAATAGTCATTAGGCAGAGAAATCCTGTGAATTATTCACTTTGCTACAATCGTCTACACTACATTGATGGTCTTCACACAGAAGCTACATTGGTGGATATTCTGCCACTCCATTGTGATGTAGAGGTCACAGTGCCATCCTGGTTAAATGTGCTCTGACTGGTAATCGGTCGTGCTGTGCAATATAATTACCCCAGCTTTTATCAGAATGACCTCATCTGACAAACTTCCCTGGTGGAAGGAGACACCTGAGAGCTTCCACACTTCCTATCTGCCCTTGTTTTATCGAAAAGGCCCCGCCTGAATGGATAATAAAGCCCCTGTTCTCCCAACAGACGGATAATGGAGGGTGGAGTGGTCCTCTTTGGCAGACTACTGCCTCTTCCCTGCACTAGAGAAACCAATACCAGGCCTATCGGCTGATATATGACACTAATACACTGGCTGACTGGGGCCCTAAACAGAAAAGAGGGATTGTTCCAACTTTCGACTGGCTGTAGGATCCATGACTCACAGGTACCGCACTGTCTGGCCCCTGAGACCGCTCTAATTGCTTTACATCTGTACAAAGGTTTCTTGTAATCGGGCCTTCTGCCTCCATTTGTCTTCCTTTCAGTCTCCTAGTGAAGGCCTTAATTGGTCTTAGTGGGGCTTTTTTTTCCAGTTAGCTCCCGGGCCTGAGCTAGTAGAAGACTTTACCTCGGGGGGCAATGGGGTTTGCTGGCTGCTAGTGGTTGGGGAGGTTGCAGAAGAGTGGAAGTCAATACTTCTTTTACCTCTAACACGTTAATTAATGCTCTCCGGAGTTTTTTCCTCATTGCTTCACATAGGGGGAGTTGAGCTCCTGGGATCCACACAAGAATCAAGACTTGTACAGCTTTGTGAGAAAATCTCCCATGCAGTCTCCGGTGGCCAATCGATGTTTGCTGAGAATCCAGTTCTTTTTTTGTGCGTTGATTGTTAGTGCATATTTTTCTGCTTGTGTCTCTGTGACTGAGGGCTCATCTACATTCAATGTATCTGTTGCTTGTAAGTCTTAGATGCTGTCAGGCACATTTTAAAGTAGTGAAGACTGTAACTGGTATTGCAAATTTCCTAATATTACTTGTCCTTTTGTAATGAGCTTCGGTTGTTTTACGACCCGTTCTCACTCCCTGACTCATCACATATGGACGCAAGACGTTGCGTCAGTTTGAAACACACTAGGGAATTAGGACGCCCTATAGTGTCATAGTTTAACGCAGTGGGGGAAGCCCTGTTGCGTCAGTTTTTGACTGTAAAGACATGTATATGATATTTTACAAAACAGACTGAGTAAGGAAGTGGCTGTGGTAGATGGAGGGCCAGATCCTGGACTTTGAACCAGGAGAGTGGTGTTCGTGTCCTGTGTGAAACAAAAAGCCAACATGAAATATTTTTATTTAAGTTACGCGAGTTAAGCAAATTGCGTAAGTTATGCAAGTGACGAAAGTTAGCTTATGTGTTAACTGATGTACATAGTTATTATAACCGAAACCACGGTCTTTTCCTAACCTTAACTACGTAGTTTTGTTGCCTAAACCTAAAGTCTAACCGGACGTAGCATATTTGCTGTTGCTAAGCGTTACTAACTTGACCCCAGAATCCTAAACAAAAAAGGGGTACCCAGGGTATCGAAAAGCGACGCCAAAGGACCTTGACCAAGCGTCAATAAGTCACGAGTCAGAAGTGAGAATGTGTTGGTTTTAATATATTTTTTCCTTGATAACCCAAAATATTTTTCCCTCCACTTCTAGCCAGGCACATTTTTTATGTCTAACACAACTTTGTCCACATAGATTTAATTTTTATGTTGTTGCATTTTGTCAAAGATATTGTCAAAGTGAAAATAACAAGGTTACCATGCTTGTAGTTGCAAAAAGCAAGAAAGTATTGCCTCACGTTGGATGTGAGTGAATTATTAACGTACATGTAAATATAATGAATATGTTTGGAGGAAGTCTGTTAGTCCTCATGTTCCACTATTTGCTATCATTAAATTGCTCAAGAGTGTTTACTTGTAGTGAAGTGCTGCTGTAAGCCGATGCAGATTCCCAGAGCGTAATGTGACCTACCTCACTTTATCTGACTAGACCCTGTTCACACTTGTCTTTTCCCAGCGATAACATCTCATGTACACTGCTCCACAAACCACATTTTGCATCTTTAATTTAAGGTTAAGAACATAACACATTCCTGCCTCTGTACCTGAATACCAAAAATTCTAAAAAGCCATACCTCTGACATGGATTCAAGGCCAAGTGATTCAACTATGCACAAAAACGAACTGGGGTGCAAAAAACAGCAGCAGGTGCCCTGGCTTGATGAGTTAAAATAAGAAATATTTGGCTCAAGCAAAAGGCAGTTTGTTCACTGAAGGGCTGGAGAGTGGTGCAAGAATGAGTGTCTGCAGGCAATGGTGAAGCATGGTGATGGTTTATTGCAAGTTTGGGGCTGCATATCTGACAGCATTTGAGGCTGCTGAACTGTGGGTAGCTCTCCAAGATGTTTGAGCCAACCTGCCTCCTGAGATTCTTCAAAAATGTGCAAGTGTAACCTAGAAGAATTGATTCTGTTTGAAAGGGTGCTCACCAAATATTAATTTGTGTTGGGTTTTTCTTCAGTTCGCTCACTTTGCATTTTGTTACTTGATAAATATAATCTTATAACATGTTTTTGTAAAGCATTCTTACTTTACTGCATTTTTCCACACCTTTTCACCTGTGCAAACATTTGCACAGTACATATACACTCACTGGCCACTTTATTAGGTACACCTTGCTAGTACTGAGTTGGACACTCTTTTGCATTCAGATCTGCCTTAATTCTTCATGGCATAATTTCAACAAGGTGTTGGAAACATTCTTGAGAGACTTTGGTCCATACTGACATGATACCATCACACAGTTGCTGCAGATTTGTCAGCTGCAGATTCATGATTCGAATCCCCACCACATCCAAAAAGGTGCTCTATTGGAATGAGATCTGGTGACTGTGGAGGCCATTGGAGTACAGTGAACTCATTGTCATGTTCAGATTTGAGCTTTGTGACATGGTGCATTATCCTGCTGGGAGTAGCAATCAGAAGATGGGTACACAGTGGTCATAAAGGGATGGACATGGTCAGCAGCAATACTCAGATAGGCTGTCGCATTTAAACGATGCTCAGTTGGTACTAAGGGCAATCTTGTATTGTTCTTAGCTGACAGGAATGGCACCCGGTGTGGTCTTATGCTGCTTTAGCCCATCTGCTTTAAGGTTCAGTGTGCTGTGCGTTCAGAGATGGTATTCTGCATACTTTGGTTGTAACGAGTGGTTATTAGAGTTACTGTTGCCTTTCTGTCACCGCGAACCAGTCTGCCCATTCTCCTCTGACCTCTGACATCAACAAGGCTTTTTTTGTCTACACAGCTGCAGCTCACTGGATGTTTATTCTTTTTTGGACCATTCTCTGTAAACCCCTAGAGATGGTTGTGCGTGAAAATCCCAGCAGATCAGCAGTTTCTGAAATACTCAGACCAGCCCATCTGGCACCAACAACCATGCCACGTTAAAAGTCACTTACATCCGTTTTCTTCCCCATTCTGATGCTCGGTTTGAACTTCAGCAAGTTGTCTTGACCACGTCCACATGCCTAAAGTTGCTGTCATGTGATTTAATGAATAGCTATTTGTGTTAACAAGGAATTGAACGGGTGTACCTAGAAAAAGTGGCTGGTGTAAATTATACAGACTGAAAATTCTTATTTTCTGTAAATTTTCACTGTTGTATTTGTTTTTAAATATTTTTTGTCAGGGGCCTCGGTTAGCTCACCTGGTAGAGCACACCACCATATATACGAAAGGCTAAAGCCCTTACTGCAGCGGCCTGGGTTCGGGTCAAATAAATGTAAAAAACAACAGGTTTTGGCAACAAATCTTCCTGTCTGACATGAATTACAGCTGATATTTCGGCTGCTGGTCCCACCTTTGGACTGTACATAATAAATACTTTTCAATCAGCTGCAGTATATGGATCTCTGCTTTTTTATGCATTTTCCAGCTCTCTGGGATTTACTGAATAAAGGACAGAACAGGCTCATGTCAGGAGTGTGGAGCAGGAGCTCTGTGTTGTGAGCTCTCCTCTGCTAGGTTCTGCTCTGATGTGCTCCCTGCATTTCCTGCTGACTGACTGATAGGGAGCTCTGCTGCCAGGGCTTAAATAGCAGCTGTAAGCGTCCAGCTGCTCCCTGCCACGCTCCACTTCTCCCCAGATGGCTTTGAGACGTTCCAGCAGCCCTCCAGAGGAGCGCTCACGAGGAAAGTGTTATGGAGTGGCTCTCTGAACCACCAGGGAGCGTCCCTCACTGCACCACAGCCACCCTCCTCCTTCTCCAACCTCCGGGCCAAACGCCCAAATCAGGGGAGGGCTGCTTATGCAGCCTCGTTTGCCAACTTACCAACGGGAGGCAGCACAGATGGTGATGTCCACAGCGTAGGCCAGCATGCAGCAGAGCCTGGGGAGGGGGGGGGGGAGGGAGGGGGGGAGGAGGGCGGGGGTCCTGGAGAGCACATGCCATGCCTGGCTTAGGATGCCACTGATATCCCCCAGGAGGAGCTCTCACTGGCCCTCAGCAGATGACCAGCAGAAGTCTGGCAAGCTCAGTGTAGTGAAATGTTTTTTCTTTACCCACATGGGTGTCTTTGATAAGTGGGTTGTTTCAGAGCACTGTCAACCCATGAGAGAACGTGTTGGGCGAAAACCGGCGTATTCAAAGTCATGGTAATTTTCCTTGAACACTCAGTGTTAATATATTATGCCAGCTGTAGCCCTTCAGGGCAAAAGTCTCTTACCTTGGCTGTGTGTAAAAGTGATGAATGGTCCATCAACTTCACACCACTGAAGCGAACTACAGGGTTCACTTCAACCATGACATTGCCCACAGAGATAATATCATGTTAAACATATCCCGTACTCACACTGTTCTGAAAATATACTTTACTGCTTAAATGTACCCTGAGGACATTTTGACCACTAGTGGCACTGTAGAGCTCTAATTTAATGGACACGATCTTGCAGTTTCTACTGACTACAGAGGATAATAACAGTTAGTAAAGTAAAAAAGGAGTAGTGTGCAAACAATGTGAAAATAACACAGATTTAACATTTAAAAGAGCTGTTTGGAAATGTTTTCAATATATTTTACAGCCTTAAGGATACACACTATCACATTTTGATGAGAAATACTAGATGTACAGTAACTATATATTGCTTGTTTACATTGAAAACGCCAGAGGCTACCTTTTAACTTCTGAATTGGTGAAAATAAGGCAGCAAATCTAGCTACACTATGAGTGGAACACATTTTATTTTCCACAGTTAATCTGAATCCATCACTCCCACGTTACACAGTGAATTTGCTTTTCAAAAATCAACTTAGTTTCTTACTCAAAATGTGGGTGAAAGGTATGACCTATAGTAAAGAGCGCACGCTAAAAGATCTCTCTGTGAATGTTTATTACTGCTGCTAACGTCACCAGAAGATCCAATTTGTATGAGTCACCCACCTCCCTGTTCTTCTCGTCTTCTGCCTTGTTTCTCCCCTCTGCACTATCCTTTTTACTCCCTGGTCAGAGAGGTGGGGAGTATGCTTCAGGGATGGATGCTGTCCTGTTATAGCTCGGGTGGGGGAGGGGGTTCTTGCTCTCCTGACCTCACTGTTATCCTTGTCGTGACAGAAAACATACATTATAGTAGGGCCTCTAATGCGAAACACATTCCGCCACAACTTGATCAAAGCCGGGGTGCCTGGACAACAAAGTGCCTTGTAATGCCATATTTTCACCATATAATTGGAGAGTAATTATGGCTGACAAAACACTCCAGTGATTTTCTCCTCTGCGCTCCCTCCCTCTCTCTTCTTCCCAGTGTCTCTGGGCTGTAAGAAAGCCCAGAGAGGGGTTGTCATAAACTATGTGGGATATTGTGAGCTGAGTTGGCTTGAAAGCGCTTGAGTGAAGCTGTTTTTATTGGAGCACGATCACTTATTCAGAGACACTATAACAACACACAAGGGTAGCAATAACCAGTGGCCTAGAGAAACACTGGTGCACCACATGACAGCTGACCCTCGCTTACTGACAGGACACCAGTGTCCCAAAAAAAGCTGCTCTAACTATTTCTATTATAGATAGATGTGTCTATTCTCTTGTCACTGATAACAATCTCAATTATGGTGGTCAGCATTTCTCCTTTAGTCAAGCTCAACAGCGCCCTAACCAGTAATTTACTAAAGTAATTCACTAAGCATAGATGTTTGAGGAGCTGACCCTGAAACCTCAGCTTCAGAACAAAGTTTTTCAAAAGATAATAAGCCTGGCAAAGAATACTGTGTAGTCAGATCTTTTGCGAGTGTGTACAATGCAGTACACACGTTAGAAATCATTTCAGCCAAAGAATAGAAGATGGATTTTTGACAAAGTCGAAGATCAGAATTTGATACAGATGTTGGCGTTTTGTTGTGTTCGCACTGCACTAGTTGTCCCAGATTGCTGGGCAAACATTTCTATCCATTGGTAGTCTTTCATTCTGAAGTCGACCCCCCTGCTGGGGCAGTCAATATGAACATAGAGCCTTGGGGTCTGAGCTCTGTGGTATTCTGCTGTACAGAAATCAAACAGAAAACACATGAAGCACTGCAAAACATTACAGTTTGACAAAAGTCTGAAAACCCTGTTAGAGCACAGCTATAAAAATCCAAGTTCCACATCACCACTCACAGTTTGACCTAATGTCTGCATACAGCTAATGGTTTCAAGGAGCAAAACAAGCTGTCACGAGTTAAAACCCTCAACACTACAGTCCTTTTATTGAACCAATCTGTGGCCAACTCTGCTGTCCAGGGGATATCCTTCAGTTGAGCACAAGTTTAGCTGCAATTCTATCTGGCATCCAGTGAAAATGTGGTATGATTCAACCTGTTGACAGGCTGTTTATTACTGAAAAGCGACTGACAATACTAGGAATCATTTAAAAAAAAATATTGGAGACTGCAAAAACATCAACAAGACTTTTCAAAGTAGAATTTTATTTGTAATTTTCTCAACAAAAGATGTGGAAATATGGAACGTGATCTGAACTTGCTGCTCTACCGCAGACAGCTTTAGCCCCCTATCTCTGGTTTCAGTCCACAGTACAGTAGTGTATATCAGGCTCTGAAGGACAGAAGGCTTTTGGACTAGTTCAAACCATGACGACTGTAGTGCTGGTATTGTGGGTGGTGTTGGATGTCAGACGGCTGGTCCGTGGATTTCAGCCTGCTATCGTGCTCTACCATTTAGCATGCTAATTAATCCCAACCAAAGGGCTGCGTCAGTCACCCCACGCTTCACCAGGGACGCTCCCACTGGGCTCATCCTGCTTTAATTGAGCACGTTTTTCAGAAGCGCGCTGTCCCTGGGATTACATTAGATCCCTCTAATTCACCCAGCCTGCCACCGGCGTGGGCAAAGTGAACAAGAGAGGGAGGGAGCGAGATGAGACGTAGAGCTGGGAAATGTATAAATAAACCAAACAAACAAACAAAAAACCAGACTGAGTGTTTATTAACACCCTTGGGATGAAAAAGGAGGTGAGTGCAGGAAATCATTAGCGCAGGAGAGTCAAACTAGGCTCGTTTGATCTCACTGATGGAGGAGCAAATGTAATTTAGCGCACTGCAAGTAATTTGTTTTAGCAGTTAGCATGGGTTCCTTTTAATTTCATTTTGCCTTGCATCAGTCTTTCAAATTAAATATTTTTATTTTGTACAAAGCGGATCTCTGTGAGCCTCGCGGCTCAAAGACCAGCCCTCAACAACAACTAATGTTTATTCATCTTCGCTTGTTTGCATGTGCGGTAGACAGAATCTTGACAGGAGTGTGCAGTGTCTGCTTTTATTTGAGTACTGTCTGTATAATGAGGCAACTCAGATGTACACTGCGACAGCTAGCAAATCATAGTAGGAGAATAACAAAGTGTTTTGTCACTGCAGCTCTAATTATTTGGAAGAAGGTGCTGAAGTGGCAGCATCTGTTTTGGTGTCTCACCTTATGTCCTCCTTCTTCTGAAAGTTGTTGACTGTGCATTCAGTTTATGAAATCAAGACACCATTTTCAAACTCAGGTAACTAAACAGTTCCCAAGTAAGAACGGCATTCACTTAAAATATAATATGTAAACTTAAATTACCTGTCTGTCAATAATATTGCCACTAAAATGCTGCTGCCACCCATGAGGAGGCCTTCCGCTGCATCTGGGCCAGCTAGTCTCTGGTGAGCGGGGAAGAGAGAGGAGTCTTATCAGCAGGAGGTGCCTGGGACATTGTTGCTCTGTATCTCCTTATCAGGCCTGTGTTCACACCTTGTGGAGCCTGAGCCCCTGCTCTTGCTTGCAGCGGAGATGTGAGATGCCCTCCCCTGGTAACTGAGAATCAGAGACATGGACAGGATGGATCATTGTGACGATGAGCTGCGGAAAAATAGGCAGCCATTTTGGATGCATGGAAAGCGTTTACTCAGACTCCTGGTATTCTGAAAATATGCAGCATTTATTGCCTCTTATTTTGAAATGTAGTAGAACATGCTCCTGGAAAAGCCCTTTAAAATATTGCTTTTCTTTCAGGATGTATTACTATGTACAGTTTATAATGCAGTGGTAAATCCTAGTCTGCTATGCGGATCATTTAGTATTTATTGGAAATTAAATAAACAACTAAGTGAAACTGTGATCTTCAGATATGTCCACATCTTGGACAAGATTTCAGCCTTTACCAAAGTGATGCATTTCTAGCTGCCATTACAGACTGATAAACAACGTGTGCTCTAATGTGAGGGAACTCTGTGTATCTCAGCTGTGTCCCTGGCAGAGCCTGCAGGGGTTGTTAGCATTGACAGCGCCGGTCTTTATGCATGAGACTTCCAGGCAGATTGTTGGCAGAGCTGGGCAGTTTCTCTCAGATGGGCGTCAGCTGGCTGCAAGCCTCACAGCCTTCTCCCCCTCCACCTTGGTCTCCTTCCCATCATGGCAGACCCAGAGAAAGAGCTTTATGGAGCCCGATAATGATACGTGGCGAATGTGTAGCACTGGGGTGATTGTTAGCGGCGGCAGCTGCGCAGATAGCCTGGATGATGGAAAATCAGTGGGACCTCATTTTGGTTTGCCTGTATGAATATTAATGGCTCGTTTCCAGGCCATGGCTAATGATGAGGAAAATTCCCTAATAAAAACTTGATGTGATGGGCAACGACCCACAGGGTCACTGGAGACAGTCAAAGTTAATAGTGTGCCATCAGGTGTGAGGAGTTAAGTGATTAGAGGCACAGAACCTAATCCTGATGTTTTTCTCCCCCCTCAGCTATGAGTCAGTGTGGAGGGAGGGAGGGCTGGAAGTGGGAGGTGACAGGAGCAGATGAGGTTTATCTCTTGACAACAGAGGGTTGCAGCCTGTTGTTAAGCATACATTACAAGTACATTCAAGCCATGAATGTTACAAGTAATACTAGAGGTGGTACACAGAGATAGTTGTCTATATATTTGCTCCATTCTGCACAATATTATCACTTTTCTCCAGTCATATTTGTTGCCGTCTGAAAATGTTTTATTTAAGTGCAATACAAAATACTGTTTCAGTACTAATAATAAATAAATGTTTTTGATATCTCACTTTGAGGATTTTTTTTTCATTTAAAGGTTCAGTGTGTACGTTTTAGTGGCATCTAGTGGTGAGGGTTGTGAATTGCAACCAACTATCCAGTCTACCACTGCCCCCTACCCTTTCAAAGATTGTAGGACAGCTACGGTGGCTGACAACAGCACAAAAGGAGTCTCTTCTGAGACAGCAGAGTCAAGAAATGAGGTTTCTTTAGGTAGAAATATTAAGAAATTATATTTACTTAATTATTCAGTAAAACCATATGTTATTGTGACTTGGTCACTGATAGATGTATGTATAGCCTAGAGTGAGTAACACTGTCACTGTTTCTGCACCACAGTCCATTATAAACCACACATTAGATAAAGTTGACATTGACAAAGGAAACACATTAATTCTATCTGTGATTATGGACCCTCGCCAAAACTGCCCGCCAGCAATAATATCTGGCCCGCAGTCAGATTATGGTGCTTTGATAGTGCAAAAAATATAAATAAATAAATACTCTGATAGCGGTGCTGAAATAGACCTCAGTCAGACAGCAACAGTTATGCACATAATCACTTCCACTTTAGGGGTTTTGCCTACAAAATAAAAACGTGAGAATGTTTTTTGCTGCTATGCTTTATTTCTTTTGCTTTTACGTTGAAAAATTCTGAACAACAATAAAAAGAGTCTTTAGTCTGCTTGACACACTTCTGAAAGAGCTGTCAAACGTGATTCCCCTAAATGTCCTCGCCCTGGAAATACTGGGGAAATGAAAAAGCGTCCGTAGGTTAATGGATATCGATCAAACACTGCAGCACATGCTGTAATGTGAGAAACTGTCGCTGCAAAACTTATTTGCCGACTCCTGCTGTACAATATTTCTTGCATCACTATGTTGAACGTTCATATTCAACATAGTGATGGGTGTCTGCACTGCCTGAATTCTACCAGAAGTAGAACAACAAAAACGTAGCTCTGAAGCGCTGTTTGTCCGTTTTCAGCTACTGTAGAAACATGATGTCGCAACATGGCGATGTTCATGGAAGGGGGGACCCTTGGTTATGTAGACATAAATGGCTCATTCTAAGATAATAAAAACATAATGGTTTATTATATAAGGTCCTTATACACCACTGAAAACATAGTTATGGATCTTATGTTGCATTTCTGTCAATAGATCCTCAGAAATATTGCAAAATGGACCTTTAAACAAAAACAAGAAAACAAGAGTATGAATCTGTGCAAGCACATTCTATGTTAACAGTTTTTGACACATATTGCTATGGACACATTTTAGTCAACGTGAAAGAGTATTTAGTTTGAATACTCAATCATGAATGTCACCGGCTCCAACAGGTCACACTGGTAAGAAGAGGGCTAATTTGCCTGGTTATTTCAATCTGGTCATCTACGCAAAAGCACTAGGCCACTTTCTCCTCTTCAGAAATCCAGTTTTTATCCAGTCTTTATGGTACACAGGCAATTCAGCCTCTTTATTTACAATAAAATTGATTGTTTATGTGTGTAGCGAGATTGCTGTAATGAAGATGCCAAATCACATCATCGTAATGTCTTAAAATACACACCAAGTGGGCTCAGAGGAGTCACCATATCTGCGCAAACAGTGCAATTTGATGTATGTAATTATCTCAAAATCCTTCTATTAATCTTTGATGAATCCAGCATCTGCTTTGTGCCGCAGTCTCCCATTGGCTTATGGAAACAGAGTACGGAGTTGGGGTGAGGCAAGGTGTATATTTGTGGGTGTTTGCGCCCACACTTGTGTGCTGCAGCTGTGTCTTGTGTTTTTTTTTCCCATTTCTATCAGATAAAGCTGTAAACGCTTCCCACCCCCAGGCGCTTATAGCCGGGAGTACTGTGTTGAGATGTTCTAGGAGGAGAGATACTGAACTTGGTGCTTGTGTAACAAATGGATTTTTAAGAAAGCAAAGTGCTGCACCTCTCTGTTCCTTCCTACCCTGGTCCTTTGTCAGGTGTGTGTGTTTGTGTGTGTGTGTGTGTGTGTGTGTGTGTGTGTGTGTGTGTGTGTGTTGGGTGGGTGGATGGGACTGATCAACAGAGAGGTTTACCCTGCGGCAACATCTGTTACTGCCAAGCATCACTTCAGTATGCTGCCACATCTCCAGGTCGACTTAAATGTCCTAACTTCCTCCACACTCAAACAGAAAGCAACATACACACACACACCACTCGTTTGCCTTCTGAACTTGTGTTTTCGTCCCAGGCATCCAAAAGTGTCTGAATGTGTCTGTGTATGAGTGTTCCTTGTCACTTCCCTGCTCACACCTCAACATGGAGTCCCTTTGTAGACAGTGCAGAGCCAACTCTCTGTTTTGACATTATTTTAATGTAAATGTTGAGAATCTGGGAATTAATAATAATATAAGCTTAATATTTAAAAAAATATTAAAATATTTTTAAAAAGAGACAGATTTGGAAAATTTGCTGAAATATCCATTCAGTAAGTTTGAGCACAGTCCAGTTAAATAAAACCTAAAAAAGATGTCCTCCAGAATATTGAAACCAGAGGTCACAGACTATAAAGTTCTTAATATTTTATACCAGGCTTCATTGTTCTGCCATTCCCATCGTCCCTCCTTTAGCTCTACTGTCCCAGTGACTGGAATCCAGAGTTTGTGGTCAAATTGAATATCTTCTGGATAAAGTTTTACATTTGAAGGGAAATTGCATTCAGATGTTGGCCTGCTGCATTTGGCCAGTGCTGCACATGTGGATCAGACCCGGTTATATTAGTCCAGACACAAGTCTGGTCCTCCCTGACGAAACATTCTTGGCTGCTGAAAGAGACGTTTGCCTTATGTGACTATATAGACTGTCTCAAACACTCAAGCTCCGCTGTTTTCTTTTCCTTGTGATTTTTTTTGAGGTCTTCTCTTTTCTGCCACGCTTTTATATGACAGTTTGACATCAAGCAGATGCTGTGGAAATTAGATGTTCGATGTCATCGCCACAGAGCCCTGCTTATTTTAATGATGTGTCCCAGTCACTTATGTCATGTTCAATTTCCTTCTTCTTGCTGAACCTTTAGGTGTATTTACCAAACTGTCTTTTATGGATACCTTTTTATGCTTGGCTCATTTCTAAAGTAAAGTATTCCTAAAGTTTATTTTTGAGGTTCACTCCAGTATGTGTATGTTTGGGCTGATGTGTTTGGCCCTCTTTTTAGGGTGATTGTGAGTGTGAATCGGTCTGCAGTGTAGCAGTGGTTAAGACTGAATAAGGAAAAGTGGACTTTTAAAGAGATTTATCCAGTGCAGATAATCATTAGTATCACAGCAGGTGACAGAGCTGCATGAAGCCAACAGTCGAGCATAGTTGCCATGTTGGTGTTTTCTGGTCGTCAAACTGGACAACATCTGCATCTCCAGTCAGTAAGAGGTATCGACCATTCTCATGTTGACAGTCTTAAGATTATTACCATTTCTTCTTAAAAGTCTGAATTGGATGCAGCCATGTCAGTTTTATTTTTTTATTTCGGTGTTATAAGAAACTAATTTGTGAGCGTATTGTGACGGGGCCTGCTGCTCCAGCTTTGTGTGCCAAAGCAGGTGCTGTGTAGCAAACCCTGAGCTCATCAGTCTCCTCCTGCCCGGCTCTATTTGTTGTTCCTCAATTCACAGTGGCGGGACTGGCAGACTGTGTAAAGTGTGGGTGAGAAAGAGAGAGGAATACGGGAGGTGTGAGTGGGGGGTTTGAGAATAAGAATGGCAGAGATCCCCATTTCGCCATCCCGGTCTTCCTCTATTCCCCATGAATAATGTAGCACAGCCCCTGCCCAGTGGTAGGCCAGGCATGCCGCCATATCAAGCTGTGGTGGAGAGTAAGGCATCTGAGTCTGGGCTCAGCCATATTATAACCCCCACCCCCCATCCCCAAACTGCAGAGAGGAGCACTGGGCTCCAAGATGGCAATCAAGGCTTGATTTGCCAACACATTTCCAATGATTAAAATGTAATTAGCACAAGCGAGCACCTCCTCCCCAGCTAATTTCCACGCACGCTGTGACAGGCAGGCGGTCGGCGGCACCCAGGCCCCAACAGCAGATGGAGGAGGATGCACCGGGAGGGGAGAAAACCATTTTGCCATGTGACTGTTTGCATCAGAAAACCATCAGGACGCGCAGCTATATCAGGAAGGAGCCGTTAGGAGGAGGGAATGAGGAGCTCTTGACGACAGCACATCAAATTGGCACTGTCAGTGCTGACCCTGGCAACGGCTGCCATCCTTCATGCTGTCTTTCCAGCTCCCAGGCATGCAGGCAGGTTGGCTTCTTCCCTGGGCTTTAACCCCTTCAGCTATCCTGCAGGACAACCTGGCTCTGGCTGATAAACAGACACCATCCTCTGTGCAATGGGGCGCTTTAATAAGGCCCATACCAACCATAATTAATTCTAAGGTCATGGATTGCAACCAGCATAACCTGAGGCTAATGTCACTCATGGGGGTGACAATGTGTATCTATCACAGATCCAGACTTAAGAAGATGCTATTTAAGAAAATATTAGATTGTTGACAACTGATGTAAACTAACTAAATGCAAAATTATAATAAGCCTGTTAAACACACTGCTTTACGCATGTCATTTTTTTCTTGATTGACTTAACATCTGTTAGTATTTGTAGACCAGTGGATTTCCAGAAGGTTATGTTGAAAAAGGGAACATGGCATACTTTCTTTGCACGCATCCTTGTGTGATGTGGTGACCTCTTTAGTGCAGACATTTTTCTGCGGGTAACTCTGGCAGGAGACTTTGGTGAGCCCTGCTGCTACGGACGATAGCATAGCTGCATCATTTCGCATTCAGCCCATGGCTCCTTATGTTCCCCTTGTATTGGGCCAGTATTACACTCAGCTGGAGAGGATTTAGGACAAGAATAATTTACTCCTACTTTCAGACCAATATAAACAAAAGGCTCGATGCTTGGACTGAGCGTAGGGAAATTTGTAAGAGCACTCAGCCAAAAGAGAGGCCCGGGTGAGAGCAGAGGGGCAATCAGAAGTGCTCCGGATACAAGCCAACATCAACAGCTCTTAGAGCTGAAGCTAATGTTTGACATTCCTGTGTTACTTAAACTTAACACTAGGGTCTAGCTCTATAGTATAATGCTGGTCCTGTGTAAATAGTAGTGGGCCTGGGTAAAGTATCACTTTTCTTTGTCAGCCCCCCTTCCAGGACTAATGGTTACCTTATTGTACATGACTTTTTCTATAAGTAAGACCCATTTCTTACCTCAGCCTGTCAGAGATCTAACTCCACTGACCTCAATAGCACCACTGTTAATGTTTGTTTTTTTTCTTTCTTCAGTTTAAGATATTCATTTTTGCCAGTCGATTTAAACCTCTGACATATGTTTTTTCATTAGAAATAGCATTCCAGGATTGGAGGATTGGTATAAAGTGTTTTTGATTTTAGTTATCCATACCTCTGCAGATTTATCCATACTCGCCCGTCGGTAGCAATAACTGAATTTTGAGCTCATGCTTACCTCCCGAAACTGCTAAAATACCATACCTCAGTTATAAATTAAGTCTACCAATCATTCATGATATTTCTAACTTCCAAATGCAAAGCCGAGACTTTATAACTTTCCGTCTCTGCTTCTAATGTAAGAATCAGGGGTGAAAAAATTTCAGATATGCAGGGATTCTTCTCCCCCGCCTCAGGTTGCTTTATGCATGAGGCAACGCATTAGTTCACTATGATCACTTATCAGTGAGTGACAGCTCTGTCTTGTTTGTATGCCTGAGATGTGTTTTTTATCTTTTAGAGATATTATTTGTTACTTTTTGCTCTGTACTTGAGCAGTGAGTTTGAGGGAGCTTTGGCGTCGGCACTGTAAGGACGATCAAATTGCCTGCCCTTGCCTGTCAGGGCTGATCTCAGGATTTTTTACTTTGCTCATTATAAAGGTATTTCCATTTTATTAAGTTTTCCCTTTTTTCCACCCTTTGTCGCTCTGGGAAATTTGCATACCTCTGCTCCTAGGGAAAAAAATAATGACAGCAATTTCTTTTCTTTTCTCTCCCCCACCAGCCGTGTGAGTGCTTCGTTTAGTGGCACCTGCGAAAGCGACAGGCACAGGGATGAGAAGTGAAAGAGAGCAGTTGATTAAATCATCATCAAGTTGCAGCACAGAAAGTCAATTCTGCTTGCCGTCTACAATGATATCCTTTTATCTTAAAGTAATGAGCTATGGCACTTTTGCATCGGGTAATACGATGAGTTCCATTAGCATGTTCCATTTGCTTCACAAGCAAGGGCGAGCCATTCCAGCCGGCTTCTATCTAGGCAATCAAAGCAATTGGCTGCACACCGGGGGAACAGGGGGAAGGAGGGAGAGCGAAAAAAGGGAACACGAGAAAGAAAAGCTAGTGTTTTTTTATGGATCACAACACAGTGGAAAAACTAAAATGATGTCGATTATTTAAACCGGGTGTGTAGTGTGCACTGGCAGAGAAGCAGCTAATGAGTGCTCGGGCGCATTACTGTTGTCACATTCTGAGAAGCCTGAATACATGGAAGCAGTTGAGACGGCTAACGCTGCTCATCAGATCTTGTCTGCTGCTGCATTAGTCAGTCCTGTGTGGGAGGTGGCAAGGGAGAGCGATACATAGCCGCCACGCCTATTTATTCACGAGCTAGAATAGATGTGCATAATAGCCCACAGTGTGCAGCTTTTTGTAATACACAGATATTCATAAGTAATCAGAATCTGCACTTGTCTTTCATTACCCTTATTTATTCTTCCAGCTGACAGTCTATAGGGCTGCTGGTTGACACTGTATTAAAATGGGAAGGGGGGGTGTGGAATGTTGTGGGTGGTAGAGAAAGAGATTGAGAGAGAAATGGAGAGCAGGGAAACGTCTGAGGAGTGTTTGCCCAGTGCGTTTATTGCCTCTGCATAATTTATGAGCTGCTGGACCTGACCATCATGGCAGTGTGCCGTGGGCGGCCCCTGGGGCCGTGTGGTACAGGCCTGTAAATTGGATGCTATGCTCCTGCTGAGCTCGCAAGGCCCCTTTTTACTGTCCAGCCTCAGAAACAGACCAGCCACAAGCCCAGCCAGCTACCTTTGAGCTCTGCAGGGCCCCAGATCAGCAAAAAACAAGGGATGGAAGCAAAAAAAATAGGGAGAGAGAAAATATTCTGGGTTTTCTGTCGCTCGCTCCCTGAGTTGTCAATCATTTCATCCCCTTCCTTCACTCCCTCCTTACTTTAATCGACACCCACCAACCCCTCCCTGCACTCCCAGTCCCCCTGCCTACACACACACACTCACTGTGCCAACCCCTGCCCATATTCCCCCCCAGTGCCTTCTTCATTACCGACTCCAGTGCTTCTCTGCACCTCAGCCATATGCACAACGTTGAGGGCCGCCAGTCACCCAGCATCACACTAATTAGTTGATAAAGAATTAAGTGGACCTTGAAATTGAAATTGGAAAGAAAAAAATGAAATCCAACCACTTTTTCCTCCCTCCATTACAAAGTTCCCTTCCTCCTCTTGTCATTTCTCCATTCCCAGCCTCAAACGGAAACAGACATCGTGGAATTATAATTCTAGTGGCTGTTAGGGTTTTGAGATTCCAGCTCCGTCTGAATTTCACATAGGTTTCAATGTTAACAAGGGCACGGCTGCTCATGAGAAATCTACTTTGTTTCATATTCCAGTGCATGTGTCAGCTAATGAAGTGATCTGATGATATTCAGACACTGAATATGAGTATGTGATAAGTTTGTCATTGAAGAGCTGGTGAGAGGGAACTGATAAAATATGCCATTTGCAAAGGTAAATTACATTATGGCACTCACATGTGTTGAAATTGAATACATTTTTAGCAGGGACAATTATAAAAACAAGGATGTAGACATGTTATTCCACATTTTCAGGTTTGCCTTTCTTTTCTTTCTTTTTTTTGCAGTGTGACACCGACAGTGACCAAGACGACAAGGTAAGCCTGCCATTCACTGTGAATTTTTTATATGCTAATAAATATGCTTGGATCATTTCAGGCATCCTTTATCAGGTTTCAATAAGATTCAAATATTAGACTTTCTTTAAGGCTGAGAATTTAATGTAATTAGAATTAAACATCCTCTTAATAACTATGAGAAAGTCTTAATTAGATGTGCGTTAATTATAAATGACTTAATGATGTGCAAAATCTAAATCGAACTGTTCTGGGTTTTTAGGATTTAAATGACATTTAAATTAGACTGCTGTCACAGCCATGGCTGAGAGTGCAGGCTTTCTTATGCTTAAAGTCTGTCACTAGCATATCTGCAGGATTAAGTACAATGCTAGTATTTGTATATATTGTGCCGTATTTATCCATCTAATCTTCCTATGTATCTGTGTGTCTGTTTATATGTCTGTCTATCCATCTGGTGATCTATCTGACACTCTTTTGCTAATAAGAAGTAACACATTCCCTATAATCAGGTGTCCATTGCTTATGTCTGTCACCATAATCTCTATCAACACCCCCTACTGTCAATCTATAGCATCATCCTGGGGTGTAACACCGTCCTATATTTGTTGAGAGGTTAATAGTTTCCGTTTTGTCACTTTTTCTTACACTTTTCTTGCAGTCTGGAGTAATGGACCAGGACATACAATATACTGATTTGAAAGTTGATGGTGGCGCTTGAGGGAAGGTTGTGTCACATAGATTGCTACTTCATATCCTTTTAGGACTGTAAAAACACATTTATGCCATGCCAATCAGAAAACCAGTATTAGCAATACTTGGTCATAAGCAAAACAAAATGACACACAAGACAGCAGTAATTGCTTAACCTCTGCTACTTGGCAGAGGCTAGAAATCAATAAAAAAGCATTAACAATGTTCAAGCTAATGAGAACTCAGCAAGAAAACGTGTAGGATTCTATTGGAATAAATTGAGTTACTCACAAGCTAGAATAGACGCGCTTAAAAGCAGCATTCTGTATTACAGAGACATTGATTGAGTGTAATCAGAATCTCCTCTTGTTCATTATGCGTATTTATTCTTCTAGCTGACAGTCTATAGGGCAAAATGGATATAAATGCAGCATATTTGTGGCTGAGCTAAAACTGTGATGGAGATGGTTCAGGAGATTCAAATGCTGTATGCTCCATCATCGTCACCTGTTTCTTGAAGATGTCAGTGAGTTAAGTCTGATTCAATCCAATTATTTTCTGGCAATTTTTTTATGGCTGCCACAATTTTGTCAAAGCAAAGTTTGTCGATTACAATATTTCCGTGCTTGTAGGGGGTATCTAAGAGTCTGTTTTTAGCCGGCTTTATTCTGATATCAAGGTATTCGCAGTTAGAGCACACCTTATAGATTCCAAGAGCAGCCATATTATCCAATGACTTCTAACTAGAGCTCTAGATCCACTCTAATGATTTAGTAATGCCATTTGCTTGTGGTGTTTAGACTGTGCAGCAAATTGAGTCATTACTCAGTCTTGTCGATTTAAATTGCTCCTGTCTCGGTGGCAATTCCTTTTTGTTTCAGGAAGAGAGAGAGAGCATGGTAAGCTGTAATCCCCCCGGTGACTGTATTAATTCACCCTGGCTCACGTTACGCTCCTGATGAACAGCGCCAACTACACCTTCCTGTCATTGATTAATTGTGTGTTAAAGTAACAGAGGAGTGAATTAGTAAATAGGGGACCCCTATGACAGGAGGCTGACTCATGTGTTCTTCCTCAGTGTGAGGGAGTAATTGGAGCTCCCACTCAACACTTTTACCCCCTCCTCAGTCCACGTCACCTCTGCCACTATCTGCTCCTGCCAGGCGCCCGGGCACACTACGCCCACTGCCACTGTCATTTGCATTCTGTGGGCGAGGCGGTCTACTTTACAGCAGAGAAGGATGCGGGAGAGCAGAGTCGTTTTAATGGGTCAAATGTATTCAGATGAGGACAAACGTGGCTTATTTAGTTTCCCTTCAAAAGCAGGAAATGGAAAAAGTGTTCCCGGGAGAAATCATGTTCTGCCTGGCGTAGAAGGCCTCTGCCGTGTCGGCGGGAGCTGCCAGGCTCTGATAAGAGACAGCTTTTCGCATCTCAGAGTATGTGCACACAATCCTGCTCATGTGTTTGTGTGCGAGTGCGTGTGTCTGCTGTCAGAGCATTTGCTCATTATAAAGTGACCTGTAGGATAGGCCCTCTCCAACATGACATGTTAATGGCATAGTGGGAGACAGGTAGGAGGCAGGCTCACTGCAGTCACTCGTCACGCAACACTGGTGTTATTAGCTCTATATGTGTTATCATTAGCATCTCTGCTAAGGTCCCCATCACCACCGGTCTTTCTTTCTCTCTGCCAATATCAAGCAGTCCAATCAGAGCTCAGATAATGAGAAGAGAAAGGTGAATACCTCTGCTTTAAAGGTCACTACACTATATGTGATGGGGCTGCAATTAATGATTATTTTCGCAGCTGACTAATCTGTTTATTCGATTAGTCAACTAGTCACGGTTATTTTTGTCACCCCCTAACCCTAATTAAACCTGAATTACAGATCTCCAACACACAGCCTAACTAGCTAACGTTATCAATAAGTGAACGAGGTTTGCTATTCAGACTGAACACTAGCATCAACACCAGGAGGAAAATAGGGAACAATACAGGACAGCGTAGAGTACTCCTATAAATCACTGATTTACTATTGCACGTAGCATATTTGCTAACACAACTAAAAGAGCATTCTCTTAGCCAGCATCCTCCATGAGACCTCAAAACCAAGAATGCAAAGAACTATGGAGAGGCTTCTCCAAGGTAACAGCCAGACTTTACCACCCAAATTAATAAGCTTACAATCTGATTTATTGCCAGGTAGTTTTAAAACGTTTAACTTTTTAATAAAGTAACTATATAAAATGAAAGAACATTAAAAGCAAGTACTATAACTACTGTGGGCGTGACTGGCCGGCCTGCCGGCACCGACAACCTTGCCGGCGCTTGTGGAGCTTCTTAACACCAAAAACATTTGAGCACATTTTGGATTTTCCATTAACTTTCATGAAACAGCTAATATTCAAAACCTCTCAAAAGTGTATTTAGTGATGAAATAGCCTACAAAACTTGTAAAAACAAAAACGTTCTGCTATTTCTTCGTTGCTTTCCTCTTCTCGCATGTGGAAACGATACTGCCCTCAGCATTCCATGTAGTGCATTTCAATTACAAATGAACAACCAGAAATTTTCAATGCCTTATAGTCAGTGGGCCCAAAACTCAGTTAGAAATAAAGAACACGCCTTTCTCCATTGCTTGCATCAGCCACTATTCTGCTTATAATGTGAGGTCTCCGAGTGGGGTTCAGCCCTGTGCGCGCTCCCAAGCCTCTCTCTGACTACAGCGACAACACGGCAACTAACAAAATGCAGTCCACTAACACCATAAAACAAACGGCTCACAACAACACAGGCACCACGTAAGGATACAAAACAACAGCAAAGGTTTAAGAGCTGACACTCATCAGACCTAACAGGTTCAGATGATGTCGAGTAAAAAACATAGTGAGCATTAGTAAAGCTGGAGAAACACAGAGTAAGTCACGTTAGCTAACGGCGAGCAGTTGCTAATGTTATCCGGTGCAAAGTTATATTGCTTTCCATATTATTTCACCAACTACCGCGACCCATGTTACTATCCTCTGTACCACTGTTGATTTACCCTGCAAGAAAAAATGTAACAGCAAAAAGCAATTGTGGAGCGATTTGTTAACTAACGTTAGCCTATAGTGATGCAGCCAGTAGCTCGGACCTGCCGCTGTTTGATTCGTAACGTTCAATTTAGGTTTATTGTGGTTTTACCAATACTCAGGTACACAGCTTCTCGTCGCTATAACTAACGTGACCCACATAATATACAATATTGCAACAAAACTGTCACAACAACACAGAGGAAGAGCCATCCACTAACACTAGTTACAGTAAAGTTACTTACTGCAGTCTAACTGTTAGAAAGTGTGACACAATCTCATTATAATATTCAGTCCAGCTCACTAACCGTTTCGTTATCATCCAATACATTTAGCTGTGCTGACATTGCTGAGCCTCCGGTGACTGATAGTAAAGATGGTTACTGAAAAGCAGCAGACGAGCTAACGATGTAGCACGTCGGCTAAATGCAGTAAATTTAACGAGCATGGATTAGTTCAACCTGCATTTGATAAAACTATTACTGTAACGTTGCAGTGGGAGTTTACCTGAGTTTCCAGCTCTGTCTGTTCTCCCTGCCTGCTGTCACTCTGCCTTTGAGTATTGTGTCGATATGCGGCTCACTGCGCTGAATGAAAGTCACCGCGCCGGTGTTGATCTGCCTCTGAGAAGGGAACGTTGAAGTAACAGAGCCTGAAATCGAATACGAGTGAAAAGCCACAGCCTGCATGCTGGTGTTCCTGCGTTTATTGTGGTATTTCTGTATAAAAGCGGTTGTGTTTCAGATTATGCTCGCTCATGAGTTCAAGCGGGTACGCATACGACCTGGTTGCAATCTTAGAACCGCACCACTAGTGGCCGCTGAAAACGACATAATGCCCCTTTAATAAGAAGATTGCTATCTCTCCCTTAAACGGCATCTCTGTAACACTGCTTCAACAATGAAATTTCATGTTGAATTTTTAAAATCGGCGTAGTCAATTACGTTGACTAATAATCGTCCCCTCCGTAACATGTGAACAACGCGACTGAAATGTGTATAGGTGTTGAATATTTATTAATGTTGTTCACTGAATGTTTTGTGATTGAAAGCACATCTGTCTGGTTTCTTATTTACACAGAAACCCACAGTGGAGTCATGTAGTTGTGCCTCGCTTCTTACAGCCCATTTTATTCTTTTTATGTTGCATGTGTGTAAAATGGGATGATTTGCCTTCTTTTCATTATATACTGTTCATGTGGTCTCTAAATTGGCAGTGGAATGTAAGCAAAAATGCCGAGGGGCCGAAACCATCCTCTCAAAGCTTATGCTGGCGACGGTGTTCGCTTTTGTCTGACGCTATCATGTGTCTTGGCCCATCTTCCACTCCTGAAACACGGACAGTCAGCAAAATGAGGTCTTGTATGCATCCTCTCCACACTCTCTACCCTTTTGGTGGATCCAGGCAGGATCAAGTCAAAGGTCATTTTGATTAGGTCTAAGCAGGACTGGCCTGTTCATTTGGAGCAGTTTGTCCCCAGTTACAATGCTCTGCTTTACTAGCACAAGGCACACTAAAAAAATCTCCATAGCTTCGGGTGTCTTTCATGTGCATCCGCTAAAGCCCCAGTAACATTGCCTTGTTTCACGGCATAGTTAACACTAACAGGTTTTCCACCATCTGATGCCTTTTAGGGGGGCTTCCCATTAGCCTCAACATGTGTATGATCCAGAGCCCTGAAAATCCTCTCTAAATCCTTTGGGAAAAGGTAGCACACGTACAAAGAAATACATTTTAATGAATCTAAATGCACCCTGCCTCTTTGATTTTACTTTGTCTTTTAAAAAATGTATGCACTGAAACATTCACTTAACATTAATCATTTTTGATTATAATCCAACAGCGGCAAATTTATGCACCTTGTCTTAGCAGTCTTTGTAATATTGTCAAGAGTGCTCAGGCACTTACTCTGTCTGGACTTGGTAATGCTTAAGTGATTTTTCCTGCTAAGTGGCACCTTGAAACTGCCAGTCAAACATTTTAGTATGAATATCTACTCGTGCTCAAGTGCTTTTTTCCAGCTTAACTGTTCATCAGTGGTGTTACTTAGGCCTTTTGTGAAGACAATGACTCTGCTGTAATCTTCAGGACTTTATCGCTCGTTGCTTTTTTTATTTCTTTTCCCCTTGCCTCTGGGCTTTTTTTTTAATAGAGACCACACCTTTCCTAAGTGTTATTTACTCGCTCTATCAGCAGCCACAAGCTGTAAATGCCATTTTGAAAATGCTTTGCGTCTTATTAATGGCCACGCAACGGAGTGCTGTAATTTGCTGTGCTTTGCTCTTATTGGAGGCGAGGGATCTAAGTGGGTGCTTTAGAGCAGCCGAGAGAACCTGTTTGTCCTTGACATAAAATAAAGATCTGAACTGGTAATATATTTGCTGTTTCTCTTCCTTTATTGTTTTGCTGTGTTTGCCCTCAGGCAATTACAGCAGAAGAGTCGAGTTTCTCAATCACTCGGTAGCACTGTACATAAAACCATTTTATATCCCCCCCACCCCCCAAACCCTCCCTCTTTCTACCGCAGTGGGAAGGATGAGTAATAAAAAGGAGAGAACAACTTGTCAGCGTTAAAAGATTATGTGTTTTGCCCCCTCCAAAGGCAGAGAGTAGTGTTTACAGGCTTGAGTGGGTGCTCGCTAGGCCGAGGCTGAGGCTGATTGCACTAGAGTACCCTGTCAGCCAGTGATTTGTCATGTACTTTATCATCCTTGTCACTCTGCAGAGCGTTGTCATAGGTAACTTTCCCGCCTGCCCCCTCCCCCCTCTGTGCTTTGTACCCAGTCAGTGTAGGAAATTTGTATTTACTTTGGGGGAGTGTAATTTGTTCCTCATGGATAATATGACCCTTAGCGGAGCCGGATCACGGGTTAGTTGAAGTGATATTTTCCGGTAATGGTAGTCGTACATCATGGCTGTCAGGCCGGGTTAGGAGGCGAGCACATTACAGCTCCATTTTAGCACTGCAGGCATCTGGGATTATTTTCCATAACCAAGTATGACATGACCGCTCTGCGGAGTGCATTAAATTTTTACTAGCTTTTTTCCCTCCCCCAGCAACTTCTGTGGCTTTTCCCCCGGTCTGGGTCTCGGGGCTGCCACAGTGATGGATACCCCCAGAGTCCCAGTAGCCCTGGCCAAGGTTAGCGGGTGTCACAGACCTACACCGCTCTCCTCCATCCAATAACCGGCAAATCCCTGCTCCCTCTGAGATGCACGCACACAGGCCCATAGCTCACCTCCGCAGCCAACCCCTCGCCTCCACTCGCCTCCAGCACACACAAACAGAGATGCAAAGAAAAGGAACAAGCATATTCCCCCTTTCAGAAGTAATTTAACAAGTTACTATGAATGAAAAATTATTACACTTGTGTTTGTCCACTCAAACACTTTTTATACCAGTGAACAAAAGACTGATAGATGGACGTTTGGGCACTTGCGTAAAACAACCCCTCCTTTACTTCCATAAATAGAGATAGTCTTTACACATGGCAGTGCTTGCGATGGCAAGCGGTGTGGCGCTCCAGAGCTGTTCATTGCTTTCCTTTTATTTTTTATTCTTTCCTTTCCTTTTTCTCCCCCATTTTGAATTCTCTCTCCTTGGCAGCAAGGTCAGCGACGTAAATGCCACCTCTTGCCATTGACAAATGGTCGTCCCCCTGTCTGATAATCAGTAGGGTCTCAGAGGTGGACGAGCAGGCGGAGCTCATTAGGGCGCCACAGATGAGAAATTAATGTGGAGATTCCAGGCCTGGCAGAGAGCCGCGTTGATGGGCCCTGGGTGGGGGAGGTGCTGGGG
>JAPMOB010208797.1:0-20233 GCA_029875015.1 Lepomis gibbosus
GTGTGTGTGTGTGTGTGTGTGTGTGTGTGTGTGTGTGTGTGTGTGTGTGTGTGTGTGTGTGTGCGCGTGTGTGTGTGTGCACCCATGTGAGAGTGTATATATAAGAGTTTAAATCTCCTCTCATGGCCCAGTAGGAATCGGCACAGAGAAAAGACTTAGCCGAGGAGCAAATCCCCTCTCCCCATGCCCTCCAGCATCTCAGCCAACTGCGTTCCACATCAGTGAATCAGTATCAGGAGCAAGGACACCGGAGGCTCGGCTGAGACGCTGGGTTGACTACACATAAGGGGATTGTCTAAACTGAGACGTCAGCCATCTTGAGCTGTCACAACTCTCGTGTATAAACAAGGATACACCTGACAAACTTAATGAAATGACGGATGAGGTAAATGGAGCCTCAAAGGAAGGATGAACTTTTGTTTCCCTTCTTAATCATTCACCATCCTTATAATACAGCACATTTAAAGCAAGGACTGGGAGAGTGCCTGCAAACTTTTCATGAACCACAGGGTGTTCACACAATATCTATCTATATAACAGTTGTGCTGTAGCTGATCTCTTTCTGAATGCCTAACATGGCAACAAAACATGATCTGAGTGTAATGGCAGGGCAGTATTAAATAAATTGGAGCTGTTCACCATGAGTGGTTGGAGATAAGTGGTGGTTCTTGACATTTATTTCTGGTTTTGTAAGAGAGAGAGAAGAGCCAAAAGAGCAGTAAGGAAAACTCAGAGAGTGGTGAAAAGAGACTATTCACGTCAGCGGTGCTGACTGATGCTTGAGTGGCTCTGAACTGCTCTCAGTAGCAGGTTGAAGTCGTCTTAAGCCCAGTATTGCTCAGCTGCTCTATCAGCCCGGAGTTATCTCCATAAAAAGTTATCTCCATAAAAAGCCGGTCTATCACCTGACATTGAGGCTGAGGCGGAGGTGTAGCACTCGATCTCTCACCATTTCAAATTACTGTAACCTACCTGCCAGACACTTTCCACTGTAGACAGAAGTGAGACCATGTTACCTTGTAAGGATTTGTTATTACCGAGATATTGAACTCGCTCGTCCATGTGATTTCAAATCTGTGTGCGCAAGCAAGAGTGTGTGTGACTCCAAGCAAGTGGCACATGGCCATAGATGACTGTGTAGTCTTATCTTCACTTTTCTATTTTGTCTTGAATCAATCCCCGGAGTGTAACAATACCTATTTCTCTCTGTATAATTGGACTGGATGACAGGCACATCTGAAGTCAGCCGATGAAAGCCTCTCCTGACAATGGTGTCTGGCCTGTGACATGACTTGAATGAGGAAGAGATAACGCTGCAACATGCTGACACACACACACACACACGCAACACACACAGGCACACATATAGGTGTCTAAGACATATATAAGCAAAAAAACACAAAACCTAGACAGTCACACATTTACTCACTCATTTGTCATACAAATCAGAACAGCTAGTGAGCACAAAGAAGAGTCAGAGGTGGTGAAATGATATCATTTGTATAATAATTTCAGATCTGCCCTACAATAAATATCCCCTGTATAGTCAGAAAAAAGTTGCAGATTGAATTTATTGCAGTGCACACCAAATATTTGCTATCAAATTCTGCATTCTGCTTGCTCTGCATAACGCTAGTGTGACAGACTGTAAGTTTGAATTGCTGCCAGTGAAACAAATTATTATTCAGTTTCCCCCTGTATTCTGGCTCGCCTATTTATAACTGCATGTGAGGGTGTGAATGTAATATCCTACATCCTGATGAATACAAACCCCCACACAAGCACACACATATCACACACAAACATGCTAACAGACTGTGAACACAACACAGTGAAGACATTTCAAGCAAGCAACAAGCACTCAAGGAGGTATTTGTAAAACCAGATTCTCAACTTGTGCCCCCAAAAGCACAAAATGTCTCTCTCTTAGTGTATTTGCTGTTCGCTTTGTCTCCACGGAAACCACCATCACTCAAACATCCCCACGCTGATGGACACTTACGTTAAAAGTGTCTTCCCCTCTCTCCCCGTGTTAAGCCCCTCACTTCCATCCCTGTCCCCTGTCATCACTTATATCATGTGGTCAAGCAAGTAAACATCTCAGAGAAACTGTGCTACTCTCACAGTCAGTGTTTTGTGCTCTGAGCACTGGATCTTATAAAGGAAAATAAAGATCAGGCTCAAAAAGCCAAAAGAAAAAAAATCTGAGTGTATTCAAGATGAATTTAAGCCACTGCTGGAACACTATGTGGTGCTTAAATCAATAACATTACAATCCCAGAGTGAAATGTTTCTATGAACCGAACATTGATTTATCTCCCCCAAGTTGGCTATATTCATGCTCTTTAATGACAAAACCCTCTGTGTCACATCATATACTGAGACAAAAGTCTGTGTACATGGATACATGGAATAGGTAGAGGAGTATATAATAGCAGCCATAAATCAATATGACACAATGTCCAAAAGTGATTGGTTTTCTTTCTGTCCTTTAAATCCCCTTCAAAACCCGAACATGGCCTCTCCGAGTATGTGTTTCTCCACCCAAAGTGTATAATACAACACTAATTCGAAACAATGATTTATTTAAGTGAGAAAGTTCTGCAGCCTGAGAGCAGAAAAGCTGCAGACTGGGGAGATATTTCTGAATAACTAAGAGCAAAACATTAATCATGCATTCATTTAATGATATAAACAGAGAGCAAAAAAATCTTTTTCAAGAATAATTTTGAGCTTTATCTTTTTTTACCAATAGTTTATTTATAGTAAACATTGATACTGTGCTCTGTGTGCATGCAGCAGGTGGAAACATTATCACAAGTTTGTACAATTGAACACAAACCAAAGCACCTGCCAAACATACTGAAGCTTATAAAGTTTCATTTATATTGAGGCTCCCAGAGAGGTGTTGATTCAACCTTTGAGGTTGCTGCCATGTCATTGTTTTGGATGGATTAGAAAGGATTCGTGCAAGTTTTAAATGTCGCCTTCTTCCTTCTGTACTGCTCTCCTACTATGTACAAACATACAATGCACGACGAAATGTCATAAAAACCTTATGAGATAAGGCTGGTGATTTTCTATATTATTGTTGCTGTTACCAAATCCCATCAAAAGATCAAAAACAACAATGAATTGATCCAACTAACAAGTATTGTTGTGAATTGTTGCTGGCATTAATACATACTAGCATCAAATGTGTATTATTCCACTACTGAAAATAGTGCCCAACAAATGCACCATTTACGCCTGTTTGAGTACGGTTTGCTAAAAAACTACAGTGCCCAGCTGTTTTAGGAAATTATTAGGCTTTTTAAACAATTAAACTATATGTTTGTAACCTATATCAACAACAGATCTAATGGTTATGTGTAATATGAAAGGCTCATAGTGATGAACCCAGCGAGAATTACTACTTGACTCTGCAGATCTACAGATAATTTTAATGTCTTTCAGGTCTTTGTTTTGGTTATCTGCCCTGTAACTTTACTGCTGTGTGTTCTGTTAAGGGACTGACAAACATGTGATTGGTTTTGGTATTTTCATGGGATTAATTGACAATTAGAAAGATAAAGAATAAAACCAGCCTTATCTTTTAAAATCCAATGCAACCCCTTCATAAACTAAAAGTCTTCAATATTATCAAAATTCTCTCAACACCTCTCTAACACAGAACTACACATGACATTGTATCCAACTGAAATGAAATCCTGTGTTATGTATGTATGTATGGAAGAGTTTGTAGGGATTTTTAATAGGGAGAGCAGTGGGAATGATTTAATGATTTCTCCCACAGCTTAGTGTATCCATCATGATATGCCCTCCTGACACATTGGTCAGAAGCAGCAGGTGGTATGATGTGGCTGAAGTGTAAGTGGCTTTCAGAATGCAGGATAGCCTGTCAGCCAGAGGCCCTTAGGGGAACAGCTTCACACCATGTCTGGTTGCAGAATGGCCTTTACACACTCCTCTCTTTCTATCTAGTTATGTCTGTGTGTGCATGTGTGTGTGCGTGCAAGTGTGTCTAAAGCTGAAATAGAAGCTCATCTCTCTTGTTTTGTGTGTGTGTGTGTTAAAGCGAGAGAGGGGGTTAGTGGGTGGGTGTAAATCTCTGTCCAGCAGCACGTTGGGATGGGTGTTTGGGGACTGGTTTGAGAGCTGGCTCACAGGAGCTCAGATTGATGAAGTGATGGTGATGGATGTAGGTAATAAAGGCCTGGATGTCCTGTCTGTTGCCGGTGATGAGGCTGGTATGAATCACCCGTCTGGGGCTGCTGAACATGACGCTGCTCAATCCCCAAGCCTTCCACCCTGCCACCCCACTCCACCTCCCTTTATCTCTCTGCCTGTTGACTTACCATCATTACGAGGAGATTGCTGCCTGAATGAAACAAAGTGTGAACATCCAACAGCATGCCATTACTGTATCAATCTGTGCTGATGCATACTTTGAAAGATATTAAAAAGCTTGTTTATCCATCTCGAAACACAGCGCGCACACAGTTCAAAGCGTTGCACGCTGTTCATTAATTTTGTGTCCAAACATCACTTGTTGAGTGATTGCGAGGCATGCAAGAAAAAAATCCAATCAACTCAGTCAGCCACTCCTCATGAATAGGGTCATTTGAATATAGAAGGGCATCTGAAATTGCAGTGTTTGTGCCAACATAACAAGTTAATGATCTCAGATGATAATTGGTAGCTGGATGCTGGGGCGCTGTGTTGTGGCCCGTGAGGTTCAGTGGCAAGGACCTCCTGTGATAAAAGAAGCAGCATGAGGGCTTTCAAAGTGGCACGATGCTGTAGGCAACACAATTCATCACTGATCCATGAATATTCATCCAGTACTCTGTTTCCTCCAGGGCTGGTGAAAACATGTCTGTATTAAGTCTTTTCTATGTGTTGCGGTTTGAAGACACCTGAACCTTCTGGCCTCTCATTACCAGACTGCGCCACACTCAGCTGCCTGCCAGGGAGGGAAGCCTTGCTTCATTAAAATAAAAAGGAAATTCTCTCGCACCGTGCACTAACAAGGCAGAGGTCAGGCCGTCAGATGATTGTGAATTCACCCCTCTGCACACTATCACTGGGGTCAGAACTGGTGATTGTGATTTTGCTTGCTCCATATAGTGCACACAGGGCAAGTGGGACAATGGATTTGCCAGTCTGGGTTGTGTGGTTTCAGAGTGGAACCAGTCTGAGGCTTGTTGTTAGCAATTTAGGGACATTTGCGGTGTCTTTTTTCCTCCCATGCCCTTCTCCCTGACAGGAGCCCAAAGTGCCACGGATTGGTTTCTGGGGCATCTTTTCAGCGCTTTATCAGACCTGCAGGCTTCTCAGCTCTGTCCCCAGATTACAGTTTAGGGAGGGGGCGCTTGACTGACAGGCCTTGGCCTCTGCAGTCCCTGGGGGGAAGGGGAGGGGGATTTGTGATGGCTGCACTGACTCGTACTTCTTTTACAATTTTCTCCAGGCTGGTTTCAGACTGTCAGACTGAGAGAAAGCTCTCTCTGCATAATTCATTAGATCTCCTCTCTTTTTCACTCTTGGCTGCTATGTGGCAGGCACCGTAGCCCCATTGTTTAAGAAGAAAGAGTAATGGAGCTTGTCACAATATGTTAACATAGTTTATTGTTCACAGCAATAGTTTGGAAACAACTTAACTTCCTTTCAAACAGGCTATTCTGCATCTGCAGTGTAACATAATTACAGAATATTCAAAATAGCTATTAGGACAAAACAGCTAATAACACTTTTTTCACACAATTTATAATTGGCTAACAGCATAAAAAGGATTCATCAATGATCACCATGACTGCAATGTCAATAAACATCTTTGGCTATGAGACAGCGATCCAAAACAGGGTACAGCTATACAGTTTGCCTCTACACCAACATTGTTTTGCAGCCAATTATCCAAGCATTGCCTGCATGACACATACATAGGCCTGTCCTTTTGAAGCTTGTATACTGTCTCTGGTCATGATCCTGCAGGCATTTATTTCTTGGAAATCTGCAAGGGAAAATATCTCATCTTTGATGCTACATGACATTCCTGTTCACAGAATACAACTAAACAAGCCCATCTTCCAACGACCAATCCTGCATGTTGCAGCCAGAGGACAACTTCTGTCACTGTGGCAGTAAATAAGGGCTGGTAGGGAGGGACTTTATACGAAACTGTGCCAATACAGAGTCATGTCGATCGGCCAGTATGGATATAATATGCCCAAAAACTCCACAAATATGTTGACAATGGTGCAGTTTTTAGATATTCCTTCTCTTTGTTGGTATGATTTTGTATATACAGGGTAAAGAGTTTAAATGCAGACAGCCTCAGTTTGAGATTACAATTACAATTTTCAATGTACAGGATCAAATAAAAGGTAACACTTTGATTCAAGTGTTTACTTGCTTTTATGCAAGTAAATTGTTCAATATCAGGTTACCAATAAATACTAATACACACAACTAAATATGTCAGTGTTTTAAAAAGCAGCCATCTGATGGGGGAGTAGCTCTCGGGCTAAAGTTAAAGGAGCAGTGTTCTGTGTTGTTCAATACTGAACATTATGAGCCTGAAAAGTTTTGCGAGTTAAAGTAAGACCACGTCAGTCACAGAAAGTCAGAATTAAAGAAATGGAAAACAAAAAAATACAAAACAATAATGAAAATGATCCTTGAAATGTCCTTTAACACCCATAAATAGCAGGCTAGCATTGATTCTAGGTTCAGTTACAAAAACATCACGTCCTTACATCAAATGTGAGTCCTGTTTTTGACACGTCTCACGTTTCATACAAGACTGCTGTCATGGGTTAATCCCTTGTCATTACAGTTCACTTAAAAAACCCAGATCTGCAACTATAGTCATACCACACATCACTTTCAAACCAAAGTAAACCAAATCTTGAATAAATCCATTTATTTAACAAGGTTGTCAATGCCACTTCATTCAACTTACATTCTACAGTAATGCTAAGTAAGCCAATGAGGCTTGCTCCATTCTAAATTTCACTGTGTACTTGTGCATATGTGACAATAAAGACTATCTCTATCTCTATCTATCTCAGGTAAACTATGAAGAGTAGAGTTTAGGGCTCAGAGGACCTGTTGTTGCAGCAAGTAGAGGGATAAAGGGTATGGTCACGTGGGTAGAGTTCTAACAACACCCATTCATTCCACCAATTAGAGATAAGATAGTAGTCATGTGATTATTTCAGTGTTTACCTACTTCCTCACCGATCTTGCATGGTGGTTGTGGAGGCTGGAAACCAGCACATTCAGAATATGTAGAGAAAAAATAGTTTTGAGGTAAGAAAGTACATTTTCTGACAATATTTTGTTTAGAATCTATATCATTGCAGTTACAAGTATATGATTTATAAAAGTTTCAAATGTAGTTTCTTAGGCAACACGTGATGCATTTTTCCCCTGCCAATTTCAAAATACTGTGCTAATACAGCTAGCTAAACAATGGCTGACAGGGGTGAGGTTGGTTGTTACACTTATATAAACAGTATTACAACCATCTTCTATACAGATAGGGGCTTTATTGATTTTAATATTTTACAGAGTGCCCTATACAGTCTCTGGGCCAACCAAGCGTGCACTCCAGGGTTAACTGTTAGAGAGAGAGAAACAGTGTTCTTTTATTTCACTATAAATGTTTTTAACGTATATCATATGGTGTGGTATCCCTTTTTGCTTCTTATCCCAGTATGCGTTACAACCTAGTGGGATAGGTTGTAACAAGGCATTTGACATTAACTTCCGCGGTCTGATATTTTTGTAGAGGACTGAATTTGTGGCATTTGTAGTAAACAAATGTGGGTACTTTGTATTAAAGTTGGAGAATTCTAGCTAAAAAAATCAGCAAGTTATAGTTGCTGAAGCAAAAGGCTTTACAATCATACCCGGTCTCCCCTAACTGTAGTAACATTAAAAGAATCCTATAGTATAACCCTATAATTACAGACATATTTATCCTTTTATACCAAGTTGGAGCTGTTTCAGACTTGTGTTAGTCTTTGTTCATAAGCCAGTTCATGAAGCCTGGTCAGAAAATGCATATTGACCTCTTCAGAACAACAGCAGATGCAGGTTTATGTCTTCTATAATATCACTCAGTATTCTTTTATGTCTGTTTCTTACCCCAGAGTTGTTTTTTCATTGCCATTTCAGCTCTATTAATATTTTTACTTTTTGAGCTTCATGGCTATTGGTGTGATATCTAATTATATATATATATAACTGATATATACAACTATTACGGTAAAGTATGGCTACATTGAACCTGTGTCATGCAGGCATAACAGCATCAACAGTTCACCATGAAAGAATGAGAAGACACGAGGTACTTGGACAATAACATGCAATAATGCATATAATTAAAGTTGCACAATGTCTGAGAAGAAGCTTCACCACACAAATGTCCCCCTTATACCAAGGGTGGGTTTTTGTAAAACTAGTTTGTAGGGGGCTTTTATTTTTAAAAAGTTCCAAATTGTCTATAGAGAGCTAGACATATTGTGATTTATTACATTATCTTACCTGTTGTATTTAAAGACAGTTCTAAATTAATTGCCACCTAAAAACTCAGTTTTGCTTCAATGTGTTTTTTGTGGTGCAACATTTAGGACAAATATCACAATTGTTCTTCATCAGCTACAAATGCTTTTGCAACCAATCCATAATGAAAATGATGCACTTAGCTAAAGTTACACTTACATTAATGCATTTGATATACAGTATATCTGAAAACAGCTGGTATGCTTTTTCATGATGCACTTTTTAAGGTGATCAGTGGTGATTATTTGTTTCTAGTCTGATTTTTTTTTTCTTCTTTTGTGTCAGACAGGAAGTGTGATTTATTTACAATTTACAACTCACTTTTAATATCCCCTCTGGCACCGCTTTCCTCGAGAAAGGTAACTTTGTTTATTTTGAAAATTCACAGGATTAATTTTCTTTAAACCCCAAAGACAATCAAATTGACAATGCATGAAATGATTTCTTCTCACCTAGTGACTCTCCTTGCATTTTAAACAGAAGGGGCATTTCTGCTAAGTCTATTTTTCCTCTCCCAAATGAAACAAACATATTAGTCCTGGTTTATTTTGGAAAATGTGCATGACTTGTAAAAAGATAAATCTAGGCTCACTCTTGTCTGGGACTGTGGGCAACTGAAGAATAGCCCCTTCATAGAGTTTGTGGTCTTAAAAAAGATCAGACCTGCCAAAGCGAGTGAGCAGTGCCACCTGCTGGGGAACATTGAAATTATCTTCAATGCTTCTGAATTAGAAACAAAACACTTTAATAAAGACAGACAAAGCTAAGTTCCTCTTTACTTTGTTCTTTATTACACATTAAATAGGAGTGGTGAGATTCATGGCAAAAAATAGACTCATTTGAGATCAGATCACCACTCTACACTCCCCACAACAGGTGTGTTGTAAAGTGGTCATTCATTCAGTTCCCTAGACCTGGACCCAGTCACACTCTAGTCACATACACAGAACGGAGTGAAACTCCATTAAAGCAACATTCATTTAGACACACCAACGAAATGAAGCACAATTTACAAAATATGCACCTTTCAGTATCACAACTATACAAAGGTTGTTAAAATATGATCCAGGTATAAATGATACATTTCAGAAATCAGCTGTTGGCACGCAATAAAAGGAAGAGGAACATTTTAAGCACTTCAGTAAAACTACCTTTGAAACAGTTTTGTTAACAAGAGGGTTCCAAAATTCAAATTGCATTAAGTCATTATCAACTTCATGAAAAGAGGTCATAATAAACTGGGTCAAAATTCATTAATCCTGAAATCAAAATGTATCATGTCTGGATTTTCTGTGTCAAAAACTTTGCTCCCCTAGAACAGCATTTTGTGTATTTCTTGAGCGCGCACACACACACACACACACACAGGACAAAAGTAAATGTCGTCTTGGCTCTTTCTACCGTCTAAATGTAGCACCTAATGCAAACATAAAAAGGCAAATAAAGATCCCCAGGGGAACAGCTTGTAAATATGATGGAAAAGGTGAAATATGGGGTGACCTGGGAAAGAAATAGGACTTTTGTTTTTTATAAATTCAGACAATTTTCTCTAAAAACCAATTTTATGGCAATTATTACCTCATTTACAAAGATCCGTTCCAGTTACATCACCATGATACACAAGCTTTGTGAGAGAAAATTACAAAATTATTTCGCTGGACAATCATTTCTGTTGAAAGGCAAGCCCACCAAACATTTTCATCACTTAAGGAAATTAATCCAAAACTCTTTCAAAAGCTAATGGAAGAATCTGAAAATCCATTTGGACAACATTTTGAACAACCTCTGTGACACCGCACCAAGAGAAATATTCCTGAAAGCTGCTTTAAAGATGCAATCTGCTTTTTAGCCAACAGCTTAGGAAAAATGTGCAAGGCATGACACCTCTATGGCCGGTTACAAAAGAATCATGAATACTTAAATTTAAACTCGAACCTGAAAAACACTGAATAATGAGTTAATAAACTGTTTAAATATTAACAACAGGGGAACTCTTAATTGTTTTGTAACAAGTTGCAATGAAAGGACTATTGTGGGGATGAATTTTTAAAAAATCCTGCAGTCAAGGCTTACAGTAAAGAAAAGCAGGAAACATGCGACCAGTAAGGTCAAACAAGCTTATCGACAGAGTGTGATGAGGCATGAGTCCATGCAACATAAAATGACTCTGACCAACACAAAACCTGGCTGCTAGTCCCATTTAGTTATCACAAAACAGGTACAAATCCGGATCTTTGAATCTGTCATTATTCAAGCCAAAATGCTTGATTTCTTTCTCATAGCAAGAACTGATTACTTTTTACATAAACCTGAAAAACTACACTGTATGATGTCCACTTGGGTCAGAGTTCCGCATTGCCGGCTAAATCAATCAGAGGCAGTTTGCAATACGTATGTCATCTAGGACACAATGCATGCAAAAAAACCCAACAAATAACTAAAAAGAAGAAAAACAAACATCTCATGTAGGCAATAAATCACTCCCCACACATTACAAAGCATTGACATATTGCAAATTAATTAATAGCTAATTAGGGTGTTAAAACATTTGGAGAAGAGTAGGAGTTTGCATGCATACTTATCAGTGACATAATTAAGTCATATCTAGAGGTCATTAGAGATGGGGACGTTACACAGTGGCTGGGACATTTGGATCTCATCTGGCTGAATGTTGGTCCTTTCTTTTCTTGGTTTTGTCTACAAGAATCGGGATGAAAAGTAATTCTTTGGCATCCCATAAGGGCATTAAGAACATTTGCAGGTCATGACCTTTTAAGCAGGGGAAAAGAACAAAAACTTGCTAATGAATAATTTGTCAAACATGAGTTGTGACGCAATTAGCTCACAGCTCTGCAGTTATATAAAAGTATCCAAATCAACATCATCCTATAAAATCAAACAGGCTGTTGGACCAACACATTTGGGCAACTGGCACTAAACTGAAAATAAAGCTTATTGGTGTCCAGGTAGGAAATAACAGAAAGGCAGAAGAGAAAAAAAAAGAAAAATTCAGGGTCAGGTTTAGTATTCAGTAAGGTGGGTATTGAGAAGGAGGCTAATAATTTAGTGTAATGTACAAAATGTATTACTTTAACTGTTCAACATAGTTCTTTTTGTGTCGGTCTTTAAAACGGGTGATTTTTCACATAAGTGTACACTTTGTCTTGGACTTCTTTTTCTTCTTTTTTCCCTCCTTGCTCATCTTCTCCTTGTGCTTTCGGATTTCTCGCACTAATGTGTAAAAGGCATCATCAACGCCCTGGTGGGGAAAAAAGACAGAAAAAGAAAAAGAATGCCTTATTAGAGTTACAGATTATTATTGTCATACGAGAATACCAATCATCTACATAAAAACATAAACAAATACACTGCATAAAAACTTTACAAGGATTGACAATGTTCTTTGACTCTCAGGTGACTTTTTTTTAAAAGGATGCTCAATTTAAATAATTGGGACAGATTAAAATCCAATCTTTAATATCAAACTGATATGTAGCCTCTCTTTAATTTTATTATTTAAATTATTTCCAATTCATACCCAGAAATTATACTTAAATCTCAATACATCATCTTGGATAATGTCAAAGTCCATTTTTCATCAGTACATCAGCATGACACACATCAGAGTGTAGGTAAATTCATTAATCCAGTACAGGCTATGTGAGACACAGCTAAATAAAGTACAGCTCAAAACAGAACTGTATTGTCATGTATTAGACGTCAACAGTGTTCCCACTACCAACGCCATAGACAGTAGCTGCAGTTAAATCATGAGCCAAATTCTTTCCCTCTGAATGTAATCAATCCAATTTACTCCCACAACATGTTTACATGGCCGCTAAATAAAATGACAGAACAAGTTGTCCTGTTTACATTTGCAGTAGTCTCCATGCAGTCCTCCCCCACACATGCAAACTGTTAAAAAAAAAAAAGTAGATGGACCTGCATCAAGCGCTTGGCACCAATGCTGGTTTACTGCTGTGGGTTTGCACTGAAGCAACAGTTTTATAAAAATATTCTACTAACGGTTACTGAACAGAAGGCAAGCCTTCTGTTTATCTCTCTAAAATTAATAAACAAACTATTCAAAGACTGTTCCCCTGGGAAAGATGAAACACTCAGAAAAGCTGTGTAAAACTCTGATAAGCAACAAATAAAAGCGCATGACATCTTTCTCAGGTGAACAGCCTTGATTATAAGTCAAGAAGTGTGCGATATTTTCCAAAAGTCAACTGTAACACATAAAAAAAAGGTTTAAATCACCACTTTCAAACCCAATCATTTTTTTTCAATGAGCCAATTTACTCTGACTGTGGTGTTTAAATGAGGTTTTTATATTTTTGCTGAGCTGCTATTCTGATATTAGTGAATAAAAGGCTCCATGTAAATGCAGCTAGTGTCTGTCAATGCCACGCTAAGGCATTGTTTAAGACAAGGTTTGTATGGTGCAAATTTGAGAGGATGAATCTGCAAGGAGCTGCAGAGTAAAGAGCTTGAGGTCACTTCAGGATGTGACAAAGACAGCAGGAAAGGAAAGAAGGAAGACTAAGGGATGTGTGACCGAAAAACTCACCACTGACAGACAAAATTTCTGTTCACAACATATCTGCCAGTTTCTTAGACCACGCCCTCCTTAGAAACATTTCAGCACATGATTTGGTCCCAGATTTACCATTATCTCCTTTGATCACAAATGTTGGCTCACCAGCCCATACCCCTTTCTTCATGTTGATTTCAGCAGATTAGGACGCTTTCACACTGGTAGTTTTGTGCGAGTCTGGGAACAATTCACCTGGAGATTTGATAATATGAACGCCTTTTCTGAACATGAGTGCAGACCAAGAATCTAAGTCAACCTGAAGGAAGTGGTGCAACTAGCTCCAGGTGAACTGTAGTATGACTTGTGGACAGTCAGAATCCAAATAACTACACATTTCAGTGGTATTTTTACCATCAAGAGTATAGATAAAATACATCTGAGCAGAGAACAACCACCCCAAATTGATGCCATGTTATTTTTTCTCTCCTGCTTCTTTTTCTTTTTAAACTTTTTTCCCCCTAGCCTGTTCATAAGGTTGAGTTGCTACAATCATGCTCACGTGGCTCTGCCGCTCATCAGGTATTCATTTCTCTATCTATGAGTCATCATTTCCTTGTACAAACAAAGGTAATGCCTACACCTTGATGAAAGAATGATTCAAACATACTCCTGGATCGAAGCAAAATTAGACATGTGTGAAAGCAGACCAGCGGGGCTAGCTGTGTGTATGGGGGGCTCAGACTCAAGTAAACTAACCCAGTGTGAAAACTGCCTTAGATTATAATCAACCATGATATACATAGACAATGAAAAGGGAAGAAATCATCAGCTGTTTCAGCCTCCTCACCGCAGCCCCAGTAGAAACCAGCAGGTTAGCTTTGACAACCCATGAAGCACCAGCTCTCATTGCGTGTCTCCTCCTATTGCCTTCTCCACAATCCCCACCAACAACACACACACACAGACACACAGAGCTGGTGGGCGCGCGGCTGCATACACTTACCCCTTTCACATCACAACACACTTTTTAAGCTTGACACAGCGCGGCGTCTTTTCTTCCTTGCTGAGCTTATTGAGCCGGTACAGCCTGATCTCCCGTACCAGAGTGTAAAAGGCATCTTCCACTCTCTGCAGTATGAGACACAACGGTCCTCAAGGTTGAGGAATACAGGAGGACATACTGTATATGGGTGCATGTATTACAGCTTACAGATACAAAAAGGAGCAAAGCAGACCAGCGGTTTTGAGGTGGGACAAGCTGCTACGTCTGACCGGCCTCGTTATCTACATAAGTGATACTCCACCCAAAATCTATCCTGTGAATACCGAACACTCACCTCATGTAGGCTTGAAAAGGTTTGCGGTTTCCTTTCACTCAATGAAGAGGGGCTGTGGTTAGATTTATTTACAATGGGTACCATTTTCACGGCAGAAATGAAAGTCATCAAATCAGTCAAAGCATCCTTAAAAGATTTTAGAGGAGCCGTAACTAAATACAGTTTCCTTGCAACACTTTTGTCCTCTGACGCTCTGACAGATGCAGTGTATTTAGCTGTATTTTGACAAAAAGGTTACTTGTTTGGAACATACTGAGCACAGACATGGACAGTGCAAGAGTGGTTTGAGAATTCAGATACAATTTTCATCATGAAAGTGTCACCACTGGAATCCATTTAAACTGAACAAAAACATCCACAGTTTAAACCCACAGTGGGTGGGTAACACTAAAAAGATCAGGGTGGAGTATCACTGACTGTCTAGCCTAATATAAAAGTGACTGCAGGCATTAGGAGCTTATATTGATTGGGTATTGTACTGTATGTGGGAGATTTCCAAGAAAAGTCACTGAGATTTGGGAAACGCAGAGTGGCTTTGAATACAAGAGGCAGTTGCTGGTCCAACCGCAGCAGTAGCAGCCTTGTGCGTAGTGAATTATTGGTATACTCAGGTAGGAAATAGGTGAACAGAGCTGTAAGAAATCATTCATTGTGTCATTAATTTCCCCGCAACAAGAAGGAGCCGTGATTCACCACCGGGTCAGAGAGGCCAGGAAAGGGTGTGCTTAAAGATCACTGCGTCAGCCAGGCAGCCACCTAAGGCCATGCTCACAACACACACCATTTGATGCGACGGAGCCACTGCAAATGTTCCAACACCCAGTCAAAGTAACCAGTGAACAGAATCATTAACCCCCCCAGGAGTAATTACTGACAGTTTGTCCTTTCATGCAGACTCCTTGACACACATTTACTGATTTGCTGATTATTTAGAATGCAGGATCCTTTGCAGATGGCCCTAATTATGATGTAATTTCACATATCCATGACAAAGCAGCATGCATTGATTACATTATCACCCATAAATAAAAAAATCAATTAACCAAAGAGGATTTAACGATGCGAGGCACATTGCCTGAGAAATTACCAAGCAACATTATCAAAAAAAAATAAAAAATAGACCATTAGAGCTGCTGAATGTGACACAAATCAACAGCACCACATGACTCAAGACTAGTGATCCAAGTGCCAAGATTATCAAGCCTTAGCACTTGTCAAAATTACAGCAAGCTTAATCTCTCCAGAATAACAAATATTATTTTCAAATGTTAAATTTTTCAAAGGACTGCTGTGTCCATCAAGCCAATAACCCTGAGACAGCATGCAGCTTCTTGCCATTAGACATTCTCTGCAGACCTGCAGTTTAGTGACAGACTGAAATGTTAAAAACTGTTTTGAGTCTTGAGGGCGTGGCCGTCTCTGGCTGAACTCTCACCTGTCTGGTTTTGGCTGAGGTCTCAATAAAGGGAATGCCGTAGCTGCGTGCTAAGTCCTGAGCCTGCTTGGTGTCCACTGTCCGGGACGGGAGGTCACACTTGTTCCCCACCAACACCATCGGGACGTCCTCAGAGTCCTTCACCCGCTTAATCTGTTCTCTGGACAATGACAGACACCAGAAAGTTCATTTGACTTTAACCCAACTGAGAGAATACTCTAACGACTAATGTTAAAAACACTTCTATTCTGAGTGACTAGAATAAGGTCTATTGATTATAGGCCATTTATACATACAGAATATTGAAACATACAACACTGCGGAGATTTTTCTGTACTACAAAACACCAGAATTTTCTAACAAATATATTGTATGTAATATAGAATTTAAATTTTGATGTTGTGACAGATTTTGGTAATTGGGATGAAACGATTACCAGTTTAATGATAAACCATGGTAACATTTACCACAGTTATTATTACCATACACATTTACCACACTATTTAATTACCACACTATTATAAACTCACGGCGAATACTGTCCAGCTTCAACCAAAGTTAGTGACAGTCTCCCAGAAGCAGGGGCGCAAGTGCAGGATGCAACGTGGGTTTGTTTGGGTAAATGACAACACAGCAGAAGACAACACTGCAGAGATTTTTCAGTCACTCTGAAGTCTGGTCATATTTTAGTTTTTACGAGAGCGCTAATTAGTGAACGCAGGGTGAGTTAACTTTTAGCTTTGGTTTGTCTGTCTGACTTGCTAACAGCTTGTAAAAACTGAAACTCTCAGTGTTAGCTGCATGCCACTCATTGTTCTGCTGCTGTGTGTGTCGTGTCTGCAGTCTATTCATTCGCATGCACGTTACGCAGTTTAGTCAACCAACCAGCATGTCTTGTTCATTTTAAATCCTGCAGCTATCAAATTGGTCATAAGTGTCAGAACAAGAGAAACTACTACGCTACAGACTGCTCTGTATTTACATTATTTGATGGGCTCATTGCAGTTACTATCACGTCTTCTAAAGACTTGTTTTAATTTAATTGTGCATGGGGTCATTGCATTACCTATAATATAAAATATTTATAATGCATACTTAGATGGTTTTCAGGTGTTTACAAAAGGTATTGGCTGTTATTTTATTGTTTATGTAATATAAGTTTTTATGCAATCTAAGACTTGCTGAAATGGTGTGTGCATCAGTACATTTTAAACTTTTTCGGCACATTTTTACAATGATAATACTTAAAACTGTGATAATCACTCTATGTTACACTTTCCCCAAATTGTGCATGTCAAAGGGTCACCATCACCGATCAAAAGTTCATCAGCCATGAACACGGTGCAGAGAAGTAAAGTGGCAAAGGATGTAACAAACCACTACACATCTTAATTAAAATCTTGTTACTTTTTAATGTATCTATATTATTTTTTAATGTATATATATTATTTGGGCAATTTGCTTTCATTAGACAGTGGACAGTAGAGAGCTGACAGGAGATGAGGCGTTAAAGAGAAAGGGAATGGCATGCAACAAAGGTTCCTGACAGATCATGAACCATGGATATTGCAATTACACACTCAGTACCTTACGCCCTTACTAGGACCACAAGGACACCTGAAATGGTATCCCCCGACTGTGATTAAAACTCTTAAGACTGCAGACGTCTAATCTCGTAGCTCACCTATAGTGGTGAATGTCCTCGAAGGACTTGGTGTTGTTGATGGCAAAGACACAGAGGAAGCCCTCCCCTGTCCTCATGTACTGATCCCTCATGGCGCTGTACTCCTCCTGACCTGCAGTGTCCAGGATGTCAAGCAGACACGTCTCTCCGTCGATCACAACCTGCTTTCTGTAGGAGTCCTGGAGGAGGAAGATGTTAGACAGTAATTAGAACTCTGGGATTAAGTGGGCTGAGGGTTTAAATAGCAGTTTAAGAAACATAAGACAGTTGTGGATGACAATTTAAGAATTATTAATTTTCTTTATACTTAAAGGTTGTTATAAATGTGTTTTAGTCATCTACGGTATAACAGAGTGCAACATTTTTTAAGACTGTGCATGATGTTCTGAGATTGAACTTTTTTTTTAATAATGCTTAGTTGTATTAACAGCTAGGTGAATAATATCACAGTAAATCACAAAAAAAGATTTTAAAAATATATATATAATTTTTTTATTTTTTAAAGCAATATATACATGTTCAGTATAGTGAACTGTAGTAAAAAAAAAAGTCATATGAAACAAAAAAGGTATGTAGTATAATGAGCGTTTTTAATTATCAATTCAAACAATAGTTTATATTGTTTCATCATGTCAGGATTGTATTGAAATGAATTTGCTGAAAGATGACACAGGACTGCATTTAAGAATTGCTCTAGCTGTTTTTGAGCACTTTTCTCACTTGGGGTCCTAATTCCTAATAACCTAAGCCCTCCAGCTTTCCCTCACACCCAGTCTGATCCAACACAAATAATTACTCCAGTTAGCAGCTATTGTTGCAGATGTTATCTCGTGTTCAAATAATCTATAGTGGAGCTCCAATGTTCAACGGCACATCAATAATTGATTGAAATTATAGTGAAACGGTGTTCACTCAGCATAGGTTGGCCCCCTGAGAAAGCAAGTAGGCAGACACTCATGGAAAGTTGTTGAAAACCTGTTTGGTTTCCTTTTAAGACTTAAACTAGAAGAACCTGCTGCAGCTACTTTTTTGGAGAGGTTGCTCCTTGTCCTGCACCCATACCAAAATAAAGTCATAGACACAAAAACATACATGCAAGCACAAAGTTTCTTTACCTCAATGGTGGGGTCATATTCATCCACAAAGTGATTCTGGATAAGCTGAATAGTAAGTGCGCTCTTGCCAACGCCACCAGCTCCCACCACTACCAGCTTATATTCTGTCATGATTGACCTGTGGGACCAATAAAAGAAATATGCAAATCATACACAGATATTTCCACAGACAGTGAGCTGGCAAAGCATGAATTCTTATGGGGCACCATCAAAGCCTTCTAAGGAAATGTTTAAAAGTGCATTTCTCAGATGCTTAAACTTCCCTGCACTAATGATGTTATATTCTGTTGTGAATGGTTAAAACTCTTTGGAGTAGTGATCTGTCCCTTTAAACTATTTTGTCCACTTGCTCCATTTGCTGCTGTTCATGTCTGTCAGAGACGCTGTCTGCTCACTGGGAAATCTACGTCCTCGGGATAACCAACTGAGAAAATGTTTATGTATAATCTCGTTACTGTTTATTTTAGACCTGCAGTTTAGCTATTAATAATACTGCTGATTCACTGGAAAATTACATTTTATACCATTATGTTTACATTGCTTTCCATTTAGAAAATACCCTTTTTGGTATTCAACGAGGATCTTGTGGAAGAAACTACAATCACAAAAAAATGAATATGATGGTTCACCTCCAAGAGATTATGTGCAAAATATAAAACACTAAGAACTGCTTCTTAATTCAGGAAAAGATGCCGTATCTGTATCAGCACTGAAAAATACATAAAATGTTGGCAAAGCTCTTTTTAAAAATTAAATTAATTCAAAATGCAATAATCAAATGGCTAAATCCAGCAACACATTCTGTGGTATTTTCTGAGAAGCAGCCAGAGAACAGAAAGTAACCCCAGGCAGAAATCTATGACATTGCATTAAGGTTCCAAAATTGACAAGCAACTGGGAGGCTCTCTGCTGTCTGACTGCTTTTTGGAGCAGCACCCATCAATAGTGGCAGCTGGCCTTTTCATAAGTTACAGTACATACTGCTCAAAGCTCTGCACAGCCTGCAGTCAGGGAGGAGTTCCACTGAATATTATTGGCTAGACAAACAAAAGGAGAATGTGGTTTGATAGGTATATTGGCCAACAAAAGGTATCCTTTACTATGCTTGTTAGTGTTCGCAACACTTGTCACAGTCCATTCCAGCAACAAAGTCGCATGCTTGACATTAGGGCTGCAATGGATGATTATCTTCATTGTGGATTAATTTGTTGATTACTTTCTCAACTCGATTAGCTGTTTGGTCTATAAATTGCCAGAAAAATGTCAGTGTTTTCCAAAGCCCAAGATGACGTCCTCAAATGACTTGTTTTGTGCATGACCTAAAAGATATTTATTTTACCATCATAGAGAAGTACAGAAACCTGGAAATATTCACATTTAAGAAGCTGTAATAAGAGAAAAAAGGCCCCAATTGATTATCAGTTTTTAATAGTTGACAACTTAGCAATTGTGTGTCGCAGCTTTACTTGCCATGCCTGTAAAAAACCACTCACTTGTCATTTTATCATGCAGTGAAAGTGCCTTTGAATGGCTGAACGCAGTACATTCAGC
>JAPMOB010208800.1:0-32030 GCA_029875015.1 Lepomis gibbosus
CTACATCTCTGTGAAATTTGCATCAATTGTTAGATACATTTCACTAGGTATAGAAAGTTTTTCCACTGCAAAAAAACCCAGCCACCTTTATTTATGAAGTTCCATTGGAAACCAGGTGTGACAAAGCACATTTTAGCTCATGTAAATGGGAAGTGAGAGGCAGTGGTTCCTGTGACTGATGCTGCTGTCCACAGCCTGTTCAAATGGAAGCTTCCAGGCATATTTTATGAGATGGATTCCTTTTGTATTTTTTGTCGTCACTAGCCTGTTTTTTTCCCCTTAAAGTGCAAGTTTAAAGCCAAATTGATCAACAGCATTGCTTCTTTCTCTTGGCAAAGTCATTTGTTTGACAAAGTGTCGTTTGAGCAAAGCAGACCCTTTCATTTTAGCCCAGGCACTGTTAATGGAATGCCACTGATGGTACGTTAGGGTGAAGTGTGTGTGTGGGTTTGGGTGTGTGTTTGGCGGGTTGTCTGTGGTTTATATCCATCACTGTGATAGCATCTCGTCACTGCAATGCCCAAGGGGAAGCACGGCACACATCAACATACAAATACATGCACATTCACACACCAGCATCGTCCGCCAATCTAATTATAAAAATAAAGCTGAATGATCGAGTAAGTACACTTTATTTTGCTTCATGAACTATTCTCACTACTTGATTTTATACACTGAAAGGAGCAAGTAAATCAGTGCATGTAGTTTTTCTCAGGAGTAGGCAAATTGGCCAGATCCTGATTTTTCAGGATCTGGCCAAGGATGGGATTTTGGGGGTGTGATGGAAGTATAAACTAACAAGTTGTGCAACAAATGATCTGACTGATCCTCGGGGTAAATGATGTAAAAATCTTAAAGCAGCAAAGCTTTTATTGAATGTTTTTTTTCCTGTGTTAATTTCACTGCTTTATCTCTCCCCAATAGCTTGTAATTTAGGAAGGTTTTGCTGCTCCATCATATGAATCCAACTGCTGACGCTTTAGCTGGGTGTTTTACCAGCTGTCTTTCTCTGAGAAATGGCAGAGTCCTGTGCACATTTACATATGGCTGTCAGGAAGTGAAGGCACACAGGCATACGGCGGCCCACATGACTATGACAGGCATGTGAGGAAAGGGTGGACAGACGTTCACCATGTAGTCAGATAGAAATTGCTTTGTTCTGTCAAATTCAGCTAGAGACAATCAGAGGAGCACACAGGGAGAGATAAACATGATTGAAGACAGCTAGTAGGTGGCTTTAGTAGATGCTTTGCCTCGCCACACACAGATGCATATGCACACGCAAAAACACACACACACAATTTTATTCCAATTCAATTCAGATAAATAGCTTCATCCAACACTCATTTTATTTATTGCCAAAGCAGAATGTGACAAACTGAACTACACATACTACAGAGGAAGAAGTTATTTAATTGTCACATGTGAAGCGATTGTTGGCAGTGAAATTGTTGTTGTCAGGCTCCCTCCAACAAAGCTCATAAGAAAATGTACTGTAATTGAGAAATGCGAAAAAGAGAATCGAAGTCAAGAAATAAATAGCCCAAAAATGTAAATTCAGGGATGAATATAAACTATGAAATAGAATAAAATATTATATAGATATACCTCTGAGGCACACTGAACATATATACATACACATACGTAGTATACAAGAAAGGTGTGAGCTCAAGAGTTCAGCAGTTTTATGGCCTGAGGGATGAAGCTGTCCATGAGCCTGGTGGTGTGGGAACAGAGGCAGTGGTGCTGTCTCCCGGACAATTTCTGGCTGCTCTGGTTGGGGTCTTTAATGATCCTGTTGGCCTTCTCCCTGCACCGTTGGGTGTACAGGTCCTCCATGGATGACAGCTTCGTCCCGCCAATGTGCTGTACAATTTCACCCTCTGTATAGCCTTGCTGTTTAGAGCAGTGCAACTGCCATGCCAGGCAGTGATGTAGCCAGTCAGGACACTCTCAGTGGTGCATCTGTGGAATTTGCAGAGTGTGCTTGAGTCAATGTTGAGCCGTCATGGTTTGCAGAGGAAGAAGAGCTACTGTCTTGCTCATTTTACGATGGTGTTGGTCTTAGTGAGTCCAGGTCAGGTCCTCACTGATGTGAACCAGAAGAACGAGGAGCTGCTCCCTCTCCTCTCCTTTGTTTTGCTGACATTGAGATGGATGTTGTTGTTATGGCTCTGACCTCCTTTCTGTAGGCCTTATCGCCTTCGCAAACGATTGCAGCTGTGTGTGAATTTGCGTATGGCAACATTTTGATCTTCAGGTGTGTCATAGTTTACTTGTTATAAGAAAAATGTATTTCTCTTTCTCTCTCTCTTTTCTACATCTGTCCCCCAACAGTAACTAAGACAGTGTGTGCGGAGCAGTGTGATGGCCGTTGCTTTGGTCCCTATGTTAGTGACTGCTGCCATCGTGAGTGTGCAGGTGGTTGCTATGGACCAAAGGACACAGATTGCTTTGTAAGTTAACACACACACACAGCCAAATTTACTCCACAGCATTCTATGAAAATGGTGATATTGTATGAAACCCAGAAGCCTGTCCTGATCTTACTGTACTTTACATTTCCTGTTTTTCACAAACCTGACACATTTTACTTGTGACTTTTAACTTCTTCCTTTGATTCATGGTAATTCTGCAAAGGGATTTCTTCCTTCCAGACTCAATCTTTTGCTTAAAAATGACGCTTGTATGATAAATATCATTAAATGACATTTAATTCCCATTTCTTCCTGACATAAGGGTCACTGTTAAATACAGACTTCACCAGGCCCCGCTTCATCTTGGCTCTTCGCCATGTGCTTTATCAGTTTTATTTTCATCCCTCTGCATGTTAAACTTGTTTCTGTGCATGTAATTCAGAGCCCATCACTTATGGGGCTCCTCTGCCTGACTTTGGACAGGCAAGTTCTGAGCTCTCGCTCATTATTTTTTGTTAGTCTTGATTCTTCACACTTCATCTTTTATTATACTGGATAAATCAGGTCATTTTGAACTACTCTCCAACTGAGACAGCAAATTCTCAATCGTCTGTCATCAAGTATTTCATGTTTTAATTGTCTTAAAACATTTCCAGAACATTAACATAGATGTATTTTTTTTAAACAAATCAGTTTTTGCTGACTGATATTTTACAAGAATCAACAATGAATAAAGCAGGAAGTCAATTTCAACTACACTCCAATTGAGAGAGCAAAGCCTTGATTGATTCCTATGACATTTATTAGGGCGTTTAAATGAGTAAAGCAAATATCTATGGTTCAGTGCTTACCTCTGTTTTGGAAACACTGTTTGGCAGAAGATAACATTTTTGTTGTTTACTTTGGAAAAATGTTAACTTCGTGGCTCACTGGACATAATTTAGAAAAAATGGCACTGCTGAAACTGTCAGCATATGGTAGGTAAGAAAAAAAACAATTATACCAGTTATTCTACATCTTTATCAAAAAAGATTCTATTCTGCACATTCCCAAATTAGTGAAAACTAAAATGTCCACCAAGAAGTGTGTAGCATATGCTGTAATATACGATTTACGTACAGTAACGTGACCATTATAATTAGCAGTGCAGTTTAAGCCCTTCACATTCAGTTTAACAGTTTAAGCTCATACACAGTCAGTACTCTATTTTTTAGATTTTGCACAGTTAAGTGGTTCTCTGTAGCCCTGGAGGTCCATACAAGATTCAATACTTTATTGCCATACAACTTAGTTGCCTCAGAAGTTGACAATCATGGTGTAACAGTCAAGACATCTTGTAAAATAAAACACAACCCCACCAACGAAAAAACTGTACATATACCCCTGGATGTAAAATCCTAACAGTACAAGATAAAAATAAAATTTCAGGTTCTTTAAAAAACAGTAGCAGTTAGTGTAGTTAGTGTAGTAATTAATCCAGTCAACCCCCTCTATGGTATACATGGTACAATACCAACTGTAGTATTGTGGATAAGTGAGAAAATATGCGTTTGGTTTTTTTAAATTTTGGGTGAAATGACGTAAATTCACCACTGTGTGTGCTCTATGTGTATGTGATTGTGTCTGAATGTGTATTTGCAGGCCTGCACCAACTTTAATGACAGTGGGGCATGCGTGACCCAGTGCCCCCAGCCATTTGTTTATAACCCCACCACCTTCCAGCTGGAACACAATCCCAGGGCGAAGTACACCTATGGAGCCTTCTGTGTCAAGAAGTGTCCACGTAAGTCTTACCACCTGGAACACACACACACACACACACACACACACACACACACTGACACAATACAACAATACTTGCAATGACCTTACACAGATTACATAAATTCTCTAACCATTTATCTTTATCGTGAAAAACAGCTTGTCTTGTATTTTCCAAACATAACTGGCATGCATGTGAGTGTTCTCTTGTATGTCTATCTTTGTAAGGACCAATTAGAGTTTTAGACCTTGGTAATGGGGATGTTTTGCAAAGGGGACATTGTTCCCGGCCTTCACTTCTACAAAAGGCTGTTTAAGGCTTAGTACTTGGTATTAGGTATTAAGGTTGGGGATAGAGTTGTGATGGTTAAGGTCGGGGTAAGGAACAAGGGAATACATTCTGTTTGAAGTACAAGTGTAAAATTGATGTACCATGCGTGAGTATTAATTCTTTCTGGGTCCATAGATGTTTTAAATGCCGTGGTCTCGAGACAGACAGGAGAGGGGAGGAAAGTAAAATGGATAATTTACTGTAATGAATTGGGCATGAATAGATAGGGCAAAGCCTCCTTTAGTTTTGAGTGTTTGCTTCTATTTCTACACATTAGCCACTAAACCCTTATCTCAACATTTTGAAAACCATGGTCCTAGCTTCAAAGGGCCTTTGAATAGATTCTTCAAATCTGTGGATTTCTACTGGAGGGATGGACACACATTTCTTCCAATAAGTGTTGGGAGGCTTTGTAACACATTCATCTAAAACCTCTCATAGGTGAATTGGGTTGGGAATCTGGTGGTGTGTTTTTTTTGTCTATAATGTGTAATCTATATATTCAAGTGCTTATGAGGGAGGAGAATACAAAGTTGCACAACACTCACAGCTGTGTGTTCATCATGAACACAGGGCTTTGGGGCTGGCCACATGTCTTTTGCATAACATGTGGAAAACGTGGAATCTGGGCAACACAGGTTGGTGATAAAATCAGTGTGGCCAGTATCAGCAACGAAAAAGACTTGCAGTGCCATTTTGTGTCAAGAATTACTGGAGTTTGTGTATTTCACCTCCCCATTCAGGACTGAACTATGGCACTAAGGCATGGCCCCCGTCACTTAAGAGGCTGTTTGAATTTTAGCCCTGCTCCATATGTGGCAGTGGTGTGGAATAGCCTAACAAACTTTTCAATATGGGCTATGACATGCAGAGAAGGGATTATGGAGGAAACGTGTTTGGTCCTTTTGCTCAATACCTTGTTTCTTGCAATGGGCTATGGATCTCTGCAGAAACGCAAGCCCAGCTAGAGTCAGTACTAATAAGAATCATTATTTTGCACCTTTTCCACCATGAAGAAATGCAATGCCAAAGAATCAGACACAGAGTAATTTTGTAAAGTGGAACCAGCTGGGTTGTCCCTCTATTGCTATGATACGTTGACATGAAAGGAAGTCTGTTGAAAGTAAAACATTGAGCAGTAAACAAATACCTAAATAAAGCAAATCTTCATTCATTCTCTAACACACATCTCGCAGTTGTACTATTGGTCAAGGTCTCACCCAACACTCATTCATCTTATTGAGTTGACTACCTTGAAACAGCTCCTCTCCCCTGAGGTTGGGGTAACTGGCATTTGTAAAACAAATACAGGTGATAAAGAAGCAGAGGGTTTGGTCTGCATCATGGTTTTATCTCCTCTAACTGCTAATTGTAGGTGCCAACATCAATGAAAAGGCCAACCAGCAGGGATGGAAGTGTGACATGTGCTTGGAGATGATATAAGATGCAGTATCGTGTAACCATGTGTAGTGTGATAGCCTTACTGCTAAAGCGTGAGTCATGTTTGTGTAAATTTCAGGCTTGTTAAAAGGTAACACAAACTGTAGAGGGACTTTATTTTGTGTGTTTGTTTTGTGGTAGTTTTTATGTGGCATACTGCATTTCACTGACAAGGTATTTATGATGGAACGGTTGAGAGGAGAGAGATGAAGGGGGATGTGAATGGAGGGATGGAGGGGTCGAGAAGGGAGGGATGAAGGGCTTTGTTCAGAGTTTCAGTGGTCCTGATTGGCTTGGAACCCGGGGCTCAAGAGTGGGGTGGGGGCTCATCTTGATAATCTGCTTGGTTATCATCCCTCTGTGGTAGAAAACAAACAATAACTTGGTGAAATTATTAAGTCTGGCACGCATGTCTTTGGATGGTGAATTATTTTTACTGATTAATGAATGTTTAACACTTGACGTATAAGTAAGCATCAATTTAATTTAATATTTAATTTGGCAGGCTAAAAACTCCAAACATGAAGGTTTTATTCAGGTGAAGTCAGGATAGCAGTCAGACAAAGTGACTTTCAACACTTTTTTTATGTGATTGCCTACACCAAGTGTCACTTATTGTAAAGTATGTTCCTGTGTGACAAACAGAATCCATCTGTACTTGACATTTACAATGAATTGTTTTTCAGATAACTTTGTGGTGGACCATAGCTCCTGTGTGAGAGCGTGCCCCAGCAACAAGATGGAGGTGGAGGAGAACCGCATTAAAATGTGCATTCCTTGTACTGACATCTGTCCAAAAGGTAAACCACAAATATTTATTTAGCCTTTTATGAAGTTGTTGTAATTATTTTCATTGTATCACTGGTAACATTGAGCATCCCAAGGGGATTCTATGTCTAGCATTTTAACATCAACAAATCTTTACCACATTTTTTCTGAGACATTCATATAGCCACAATAAACAAAAACTGTCACTGGCTTGTGAACTGTTTTTTTTTTACATCAGACCACCAGTTCCAGTTTGGCTTCAAATGGCAAACACAGAAGGGACGTGCTCATCTTCAAACTGACCTACAATGTGACAATTTTTTGGAGAAATGCTAAAAATGCCACTGAAATGTAGTTGAGCAGCTGCACCATCACATATAGTCACATCTGTTTTGAAACACTTTAAAACCCCATCAGTATTGTTTATTAAAAAAGGTTGGTGTTTTAAAGACATGTAATCAAACTAATGGGTTTTGCGAACTCCCTGTGTGTTCCAGCATGTGATGGCATTGGTACAGCCAGCCTACAGACAGCGCAGACGGTGGACTCCAGCAACATTGACAAGTTTGTTAACTGCACCAAAATCAATGGTAACCTGGTGTTCCTCATCACTGGGATCAAAGGGTGAGAGATGAGAACATTTTGCTTCTCAGAATAAAAGACGATGAAATACAGTGTAAAAGTCCGGGATAGACAATATTGCAATGAAATTGTTGTTGAAATTGATCAATCTGAAAAAGTTATTCAATGTAGTCCATCTTGAAATTTAAAATTTTATATTTTTAGCTGGAATATTAATAATTTAAATATATATTATTTATTGTAATGGTTTTTTTTGTCTCAGCTCAGTCTACCCATCAGCAAATGCATTCAGCATCAATAACTTTGGTTCCAAATACATTGCAAATATTAAACAGCTTTTTTCACACATTTCACTTTTAATGTAAACTGCTTGAGATAAGAGTGTCACCTAAAGGCACAAAATAAATGTCAGCATACTGGTAATTGTTTCAATTAATATAAATAATCTTACCAATGTCAGTGATGGCAAGCAGGAAGTGAGTAAGCGGAAAGTGCCTTGAGAGTAAGAAGAGCACTGCTAAATGTATATGCTCATAAACTATTTCTAAGTGCTGTGGGGATAGTGTAGCGTGTATGAGATTAGCAATTGACTGCAAAAGACAAAGCAGACATGCATATATTATGGATGGATAAATATACAGTATGCATGCATGCAAGTAATCATTCACAAATTATTGTTATAGAATTACATACTACACAAAGATCACATGCTAAACTTTTTTTAACTGATATTCCAAATTGGGATGTTCTGTGTCTGTGTGGGTGCAGCTCATTTTCCATCGCTGTGATGAAGACACAAATTGCTTATTTATGCATTATTAATGTAGCTGCAGTGATCTTTTTGTTGTTATTTGTGTCATCCTTATTTCCGATTATCATTCACAGGGATGTCTATCATAACATTGAAGCTTTGGACCCAGAAAAACTCAATGTATTCCGCACTGTTCGAGAAATCACAGGTGAGTCACTTGTATAGCAATCATCTCTGCACATGCATGCAAATTAATAAATAAACAAAAATGTGCTCTTTGTCCCTTTTCTTCCACTTTTATGCCATATAGTGTGACTATGCATATGTGATGTTTGTGTGTGTATTTTCTCAAGTCTGCTGCCCCCTTCCCCCCTGAGACTGTCCACACCGAGGACAGACATTGCAGCATTAGATGAATATCAGATGAGTCTTTCAATCTCCTCTGTCTCTCTGCTGCTTCTCCCTCTGGGAGTCCCTAGCCTTGAGTCCTACAGTCCCAGCTCTCCCTTCACGCACCATGAAGAAAAGATCCAGAACATGTGGTGCGCATCGTTAATTCTCCAGCTCCCCTATGTCACCACCACATTCTGAGCTGCATGTATACTGTCATCTTTCCAGCCCAGACATTTGACAATGCCATCAGAAGGAAACCTTGTATCTCCAATGTGACACTCCCTTATGAAATCAGAAAATATGACTGTTAAAGGTTTATGAAACAACATCCCCCTTTCCCCTTAAAAACATATATTTTCTTAGGATTGAGCATATGTTGGTAGTAAAAAGCATCTCTAGAATACACACTGTAATAAAAAAAAGTGGTCAGTTGTGATCCATTGGTAGACAATGAATTGATCCTTTTACCACAAACACATCTTAAAAGAGTAAAAACAGAGAGAACATGGATAGGAACAGAAAGAAAAATCTAAGCAGATGTTACAATGAAACAAGAATAAGACAAAACAAACTACTGAACCTGTATTATCTTTAAAAATCGGAAATGAAAGTGCAATAATGCAAATTTACCTAGACAGAATCAATAATTTGATTTCCAACAGATTTTTGTTTGTTTTCTCCTTTGGTTATTGATGGCAGTTTGAAAGCAGGAGGTGGGGACAAACCGTTGGCCAAATACCATGTAGTCAGAGATGTGTGTCAGCTCAGCTTGTCATCTCTCCCAGCTGTCAAGTGAATGTGACTTCTGATACAGGCAGCCAACCTGCCTCTGTGACCTCAAGGTCACAACTAGCATTGCTCTAGCTTTCAAATGAGCTGCTTTCTTCACACCAGCAAACCTGTATCTCTCTTTCTCCTCTCACCAATTCTTTCTTTCTTTCTTTCTTTCTTTCTTTCTTTCTTTCTTTCTTTCTTTCTTTCTTTCTTTCTTTCTTTCTTTCAGTGACTCTTGCTTCTTTTTTTCAGCATCTTCAAAGACATATCTCCAGCTCAGGTTTCATCCAAACAGTGGGCGATCAACTCTCACAATTTAACATAAGTGGGTTTCTCAGTGTTGTGACTCGAAATGTAATCACCACAACTTAAGCACTCTTAACCTTTGCTTGTGAGCTCATGGCCTTCTTCTCTAAGTGGCTCCACGCTGCAATTTGCTTTGTGCATTGGTGTGCCACTGATGTGGCTCTCAGCAGAACATGAATCACGGCTAGGTTATCTTTTCACTTCGCTTTTTTCTGCACAAAACCACTCATTCAGAGAGGTGAGAAAAATGTGAAAAAAACTGATAATTTTTACCAAACTCATCATTTCCTGTTTTCTTTTTGTTTACTGAGACAGCTGCAATTGTAAAGTGAGTAGTGTTAATAATTTCCAACATCACCTTGTTTTCTGCGTCACTCACACTACACTTACATTCACACCTTGAAGTGTCTCATTACGGCTCGTAGTGTTGACCACTACGTTGGTGAGCATCAGTCATGCACATTCTCTACCTGGTTGGTTGAGGAACTGTCTGCAGAGAATCTGTATCTACATTGCATAACTATAGCATGCTGTTAGCCCAGTATTACATTAACACAGACAAGTATTCAGCAGGCAGTAGACTGTTATCTTGATAAGGAAGCACCCCGATCCCCAAAAGAACACTGTGATGGAGCTGTGAGGTGCCTCAGCACTACAGGGTTTGTCATTTAAGACAATTAGGACCAACAAGTACAACACTGATGTTTTAGCACTGCTGCCTCTGGGCTGAGAGGCCATCAGCATCCTGAACAACACACTATGGCATCAGAGATAGGGATGTAATAATCAAGATTGACAAATACCAATTTTAACAAAAACATTCCCTGCAACACATTTCATGATTCAGTATATATTACATAAAACCTAATATTATTAAAATTTTCCATTTTGGAAAATAATTTGGAAATATTGAATTTATTTCGGAGGATCTTTGCCGGTTTGGTCATAAGATTTGTGCTCTTGCATAAGAAGAATAGCTCTAGTGTGAGGATGTGTATCAAATTCAGCTCATGTCCATTTGCATGAGCCCTGGTGTGTGATTCCTCACAATTACCTGCCTTTTTTTTCTCTTTCTCTCATCAAACACTGTTAATAAGCATCTGCTCAGACCGTGCCGCTGCTCTGCTGGGATTGACATAACAAACAAAACGATCTCCACAAACTGATAAACGTGCTGTTGAAGGTTACTGCTCTCTTGTCAACAAGCCACGAGCGGCATTCTTTGCAACTCGGCTTATCCCCCCCTTCACCATCGTTTCCTTTCTGGATAAACAAAGTTATGCATCCTGCGGGAAGAAAGCACACAGTTTAATATAATGGAGTCGAAAATACTGTTCATTGATTGGAGAATGCACCACACTGCCCATCACATCTACAAGTTTTTTTCTCACCATCTGTGGTGATGGATGGTGAGAAAAAAAACATTCTGTCTCTTCCCCCTTTGTCAGGATGGCAATACAAGAACAGCATGTGACCTCTGTGTTTTCTTTTAATGCCAAAGCAATTTCTGACATTTTGTGTTTTCTTTGTCATTTTAGTTCCCTGGACTTCCCGTACTTCCACCATCTCTTACCTTTACTCCCCTACCCTCTGTGCATTTTCCAGTGGTCTCATAGCCTCATCCAACTGTTTTGTTTGTCCTCCGGTGCTGGCTTGGGGATTGTACCCCCCTACCGTTTCTCTGCTAAATATTTCATATTTCTGAATCCATTATTGAAAATCCTAAATGAGCCACAGCCATCCTCTCAGCTATTCATTTAATCTTCTAAATGATTCAAAAGCAGAGAGGCAGATAAAGGAAATGCAAAAATATTGATATCCAACTTTCCACTCATCATAGCTGGCACCAAACTCCTCTGTGGACTTTCTGTGCCTATAACATTTTTCTGGCTTAGAAGTGCTTGGCTGCTTTCTGATGAGACTCAGGTGGTGTGGTTACTGTGGTCCTGGAATGTTGCTAATTCCAGAGAGATGCCAACTCTCCGTACTCATTTTATTCTTGTCACTGTGTGAAATAGAGGATATGATAGACAGCTGATTCTAGTCTGTCAGTACTGGTGACTCATTATAACCTCTGTGTGTGTGTGCCCCCATTTAGGCTTTCTGAACATCCAGTCTTGGCCTGACAACATGACAGACTTGAGTGTTTTCTCCAACCTGGCAACTATTGGGGGAAGAGCGCTGTACAGGTACGTACCTGAGAACATAATAGCTTTGCTGTGAGTGGATGTTTTTTAGACCAGGGGTGTAATTTATACCATAGCATGTCAACACTGCCTCAAACAGAGCTTAGTACTTGGACAGGAAAGATGATGTGTTAATAGATTGATATAGTTTTATTTTAAAGAGAAACATGTGGCAAAACATTTTTTTTTGCCAAAGGTTTCTCTTTAGGTCTAGGACTAGTTTCAGAAAGTTTTGTCTGAAACTAGACCTACTTTGGAAGTTAGAAAAGCAATGAATTCAGTGATGATTGAATTTCTCAATACGTATTAAACCATCCAACAAAATTAGTGACAATGTTATTAGAATTGTACACAATTAAAGGTGCTCTGTGGAGTTTCCCTGTAAACATTCAGTCTTACGCACCTATTGCACTTATCCTTGACATATAACAAACGTGTTGAGTGCATTTTCACCCTCAGGAAACATTTGCATAGTTAATTCTTCTTAAAGGTTTTAAGCTGCATTGTTAACCTCCATGTTTACTAACCAGCACTTCTTCTTTGCCTTTGTTGACACATTGCTGTGTATCTTGCAGCATCACTGTGTGGTGTTGATCAGTGGAATAGCGTGAAAACATTGGTCAGACTATTCATTGGTTTATCTGCACCGTCATAGCTATTTATACATGAGCAATTGTGTCTGTGTCGCTCTACAATTTTTTGCATTACTTACACAACTTACGTAACTTAAATAAAAACATTCTATGTTGACTTTTTGTTTCAAATGGGACATAAACGCTGTTCACCTGGCTGAAAGTCTGGTTTCTGACTGTAATCTGGTAAATATCCTACACATAGGCCTACACTTCGGTTCACTGCTCATGCAGTGAGCTCATAGGTTGGTTGGCTTAATTACTATGTTAGATGACATATATATTTCATTTCATATTGCTGCTTAATATATTAATATATGCTATGTTTCTTATGAAAGATGTTTTTATTTAATTTGTACTAATCTATGGGTCTCACAATTGCCCCATGGGGATAAATAAAGTGTTTTGAAATTGAAATTGAAATTGACCTACCACAGTGCGGTTTTACAGACTGACGCCAACAGGTCTTGACCATGCGTGCATATGTGACAACTTGGGAGCTAACATTAGTTGGAACCAAATAATTGTTTGTCTTGACATTTAAGAAGCCAGCTTTGTTGTTTTAACCCATTTGATAGAACATAATTATTTAACTTTTGATTTTTAGTGATTTTTCTAAAGGTGCCCTGAAATTTACTGTGACATTTGGATGGAAACAAAGTGTCTGAGCAGCTGATGTCATAGTATGGATTGTGGGATGGAGCGAGTGTGCGCATGAGTGCGTTCACTTGTGTGTCATCCACCTGCAGAAGGAAACAGCAGGCTGCAGTAGAAATTACAGCCTGCCAACTACACTTATCCCATGCTTGATCCCGCATACGTTCTGTCTATCTGATGGCTTTGACACCCCACTGGCCTGCTGTAATTTTTAAACTGTTCAAGTGGAGCCTAATTTCACAATGAATTTCTTTTCAAATTCATTGTGAAATGACAATATTGTGGTAAAAATGATTGTATACAAACCAGACCATGGTGGAGATAATTGGTAGCCTTTCTCTTACTGTGCTAGTGTTGTTTAATGGTAGTATTTCTTCAAATTAAGAGCACATTGGAATGTATTGTTTTCTCACCTTAGTACTAAAGTATTTGTTTTCTCTGTATTTCCTTTAACATATTAAATGTAAGTTTTCCACTGAGCAGCTGCGCCTTGCTGTATGTTCTAGTTGGATTTTGTACTGCAATCTCACACATTTCCATCCAAATCTGACTCAGTGGCTTGCAGTGTAAAATGCAACATAGAGGCTGCCAGGTTTATTCACAACATCAGCAGTAGAGCACACCGAGGTCAAACATATGTGGAAAATGCAATGGACATTAAAATGTATCAAATGATTTTTATCTAATTTTTACAGTATATAGCGTGAAAATATATGATAATATTTATTTTTTTATTCAATTGTTTATTTGTTTATTTATTTATTTCAGGGATGCAGGATAAGACAAGCTTGAAGTATTCCCATTGTGAATTGCTCTATATGCTATAAGAAAGCCATTCTCTCTATACATTTTTGTTTATTGCTCATTTGCTCATCCTATTTATATATCATTCACAAGTAAAAAAAAAAAAAAAAAGAAGCATATTCCAGAATTCAGTTGCGACATCTGATCAATCTGCTGTCACATTTGAGTTGTACTTTTTTTAAGGTACCGAACAATACAATGCTTTGTTACTGGGTTGTTCTAATCATGCACCAATTCAGCATTACAGTTTTAAGTTCAGTGGACATGTTGCATGTGCATGTGTAAGGGTTTCCCTTTGACACTGGCAGTCCACAGCCTTTTGATAGTAGTTATAGTCATGTTTTTATTATTTAATCATGAACACCATCCCCCCATAACCTTGACCACATGGTTTAAGTTTTAGATACAATATTCCAGCCAACATTACATTTCCCCTTTAAAGGATAGGGGGTTTTTAGGGGACCACATGATATGATGGCAGAACAAAGATTGGATTTTTTTGAAGAACCTGGACTCTGCCGTCAAAACCCGTGAAATAAATCCATCTACTCTACTCGTCACCCCCCAATTTCCTCTCCCTGCTCTTCTCATCTTTCTTCCCCTGCTGTCTGGCCCTCTCTTCCTCTCACCTCAACCTTGTCCTCCCTCAGTGGGATCTCCCTGCTGGTGTTAAAGCAGCAGGGCATCTCATCACTGCAGCTCCAGTCCCTAAGAGAGATCAGCGCTGGGAACGTCCACATAGCAGAGAACAGCCAGCTTTGCTACTACAACACTGTCAACTGGACGAGACTGTTCCGCACTGCAAACCAGAAAGTTCTGATCCGCAACAACCAAAGCCCACAGCAATGCTGTAAGTTCATACCGAAATCATCACAAACATCAAAAACAGAAATGGAGGTCCATCAAACATAGTTTGCCTTGCTTTGTCATGGCTTAGGGGTTTAAGACACACATCATTTCATTGCAATGTCCGCAGTTTGATTCCACACTGTTTTATTATTTGTTAGCTACTTTTGCACCGAAAAAGTGATGAAAAATTGTGTTTTTTCCCCAAATCTATATAGGCATATATTTCAAGTGCAAGGCATCTGGAGTTACCAAAACATCACACTATTTCGAGTCACTTATTAATTTAATAACAAACTGTGTATCATTACCCAGCCCAAAGCTGTAACGGTATGTAACAAATCAATCTGCCTTCACTATGCTCCTGCAGAAAGCAGCACTGATACTGAACATAATAATAGTTATCATCTACTTATAGACACTTATCATGTCTATTATTCTCTGTCAGAGTACAAGATATTATGTATATCACACTCACAACTAAAAACAATAACTAAAAAAATAATCCCAAAATCAGACAAATTAACCAACAAGACCATTCAGAGAAGACAAGGTTTGGCCAAATAAAATATCCGAAGTGAAGAGACAAAAGCGGTGTCTCTAAAAATGGAAGAGCTTTTATTATATCACTGCCACAAGTGTTAAAACATTATTCATTTATGTATAATGTTCATTAATGAGCCAGTATTTGCATTATTGAGTTGGCCCCTTTTTGCTGTTCATGTGCTCCTTTCCCCTGGGCAGTTCCTTAGTGTTGGGCACATACACACACACTCTCTCTCTTCAGTGACTTTGAAGACGTTGGGTGAGACTCAAAAGTCACACACCGCTCTGCACGTGTGCATCAGAGTGTGTGTGTCTACACTTGACTGAGCCTAGCAGGGACAGGAAAAGGGCAGTTCTTGCCCCCTTACAGGGCAGCAAAAACAGAGGAGAAGTAGTCTGCATATGCCCATGTATTCATTTGGGTCCATGTGTAGTAGTAGTGATGTAGAAATGTCATTGGGCAATTAGAGAAACCAGAAAACCAAGTAAAACCAATTCCCACTGTAGCACTTTCTGTGAGCTACTTAGTGCTATAGAGTTAGCTAGCAAACACGACTAAGAACATAATCAATTTTTGTGCTATCAAAGATTTTTTTTCTCACATCATACTTCATCTAGATTACAAAAATTTCCACTAGGCCTGTTCTTGTGGTCATTCATCCAGTTAGTATAAGGTCAAGTTGAAATGAAATATAATTCTTGTAGGATTGATGTTTCACCTCTCTTCTAAGAAGCTTTATTAGTTGAAATTCAAAGGCAGCCACACTTGTAGTCAAACAAGTGAAATTTCTGCTCACCCATTTTAGGCAACAGTTTTTTGGAGGGTAATTTATAAACTACAAGTGTGTCTGGTTTCTCTTTGGATGACAATGACAATTTAAAAAAAAAACACCCTTCAGTTTTCATTGAGCTGGTTAAAGTCTGATCGTGAACAGTGTTACTATGTTTTAGATGAATTTTGTCAAGTTAAAGCATTTTTGTTTTAACAATATCTCACAAGTTAGCCTACTGATACCATATATGGTGGCAGTTAACCATGGTGTGCAAACCAGACAGACTTTTTTTGACATTCTCAAAGATCTGCTCACTTTGGTCTAAAGAAATTATTAAATAATAAAGTCACGCTCAGCTACTAGAACTTCATCAGGGCAAATATTTGACAAAAGGGAATCACAGAGCTTATCATAGGGTCATTAAACTTACTGTTGAGTGATGGCTTATTAGCAATAAAATGTCAGTGTTTTATAACAACATTTTTAGAGAACAGGGCTTGGGGTAATATAGGAGAGAGAAAAGTATTTTGTTTTCTTCACAGACTTCTTCAGAAGGTCAAATCTCCAGATAGAAATTGAATGAATATTATCCCCATCAATGCACTCAGTAGAATAGACGCTACCCAGAAGGGCTGTTTCATAATGCTGGATTCCTCAAAACTGTGCCTCATGCAAGAATCACTCGTACAAACAGATTTATTCTTAAGTGGCGTGTATTTAGGAGCATGCATTCACCAATTTTCAGTACACATACAATTTATGAGTGGTCTAGACCTGTTGTAGGAGTGCAATTAATCTGCTGTTATACCAACCTATTTTTTTCAGTAATTGATTATATATTTCATTACTTTGAAACAATTTTGAGTTTAAAAATCCTTTTGATAGATTACACTTAATAATTATGTTAACATTATCCTGTTTGACCCTGCAATTGTAGTCTAAATGTATTCATATAGCTTAACGGTATAGCTTCAATTGGCTATTGATTTTACTACAGTATCAATATGAACATCTCAGAACAAATGCATTTATTGAAGGTTGATTTGTCTCTGTATATAATGTCAAATGGGAATGTAATCTTTTGGATGCCTTAGTGCGGCAGGCCCCTGGAAGAGAGTGACTGTGTGCTGATATATTGGCAGAGACAGATGAAAGGTTGTCGTGGTTTAGACTACTATGGCTGTGCTTGTGCAAATGTGAAACTTGTTAGAGCCGCAAGTCTGCAGACAGACACAGCAATCAACCGTATTCTCTTAATTCCACTGCTGACACTGTTAAATGAAAAACTTTCCTTTATGGATTTCCGAATTCGAAAAGTTTTTCTTTTCATGCTTCAATGTCTTTTTCATGAATGAACACTTCCTGACATTAAGCACAGAAGGCATTCATCATATTTACATGGTTCACACAGTTATGCAAAGTTATTTTGCTGAGTCTTATGTGGAACACTATGATACCGTACTCATATCAGCCCACCTAAAGAAAAAAAGTACAAGAATGTTTAGATAAGGTAACAAAAATGTTATTGCATGTCTTAAAGGCAGTGCACTGCACATGCATCATAAACCTATAGGTCATTTTAATTATCATAGGGTGTACCTTGGTGGCCAAGGTACTCTTGTAATGGAGAAATTATTATATTATATTATATTATTATATAAGTTATTGATAACATATCACAAGAAATTCTCTGAATTTTTTATTCATGTTAAGAACCTTTCGTCAGGTTAATATTTTTGTTTTTCTAAAGATCTAAAAATGATTCATTGTATAATTTCTATATTATGTATTTTGAAACTAATAACTCAAAAATTCCGACATCACAGGTATAGTAATAAAATAAATAGACCCATTTAGGATAGGATAATCCTTATCCTTACACTCTTTAGCCTTTTCAGTGGCTGCACTGCTTTACTTTCACTGCCTTCGATGCAGAACAAAGGGATGCAGGAAACTGAAGGCAACCGTTGATTTCCAACTACACCTCCTGTCCACACAACCCTTTTATTCTGTTAACCATTATTATAGTTATCTGACAGGTGTTTGTTCTTTCATTATTTTAGTTTTATTTTGTGTCCTCTTATTTTTATTTAGTTCTCTTTGACTTGGTTGTTTTTCCCTTATGTCCATTTTCATTCTTTCCTTCTCTCTCTCTTTCTCTCTCCTTCTCTCTTTACTGTCAGTTACAGGCCTTTATCATAATCATCATAATAGCCTCTTCTGCTGTCTCCCATGGGATTCAAAAAGGCACCTGTCAGCTTGAGACCCATGGGCTTTTGTTTTCCAACCGTGTCAAAAACATCTGAAGTTGGTATCTTTTGATGTTTTGAGTACTGTATAGTTAAAAAGCCATCCAACATCTCCTCTCCCTTGTTTATTTCTTCCTTTTCAGCAACCATCATTCCTCCTTCTCCTCACCTTTCCCTTTGCCCGGTCAGTTTACCTTAGGCACTGGAAGCTCAACAGAGGTAGTTTTGATCTTGTGAAAGGCAATGCTTTCATCCTCTGCCCTTAAAAGAAGACACTTGTTTAGCATGTTTTCTCCATGTATCTGCATCATTCTTTCTGAAATTTTAGGCATTTTGAACACGGCTATGGCTGACATTGAGGCATAGCCCCTGGCTTACACGTGGCCAGGACCTTGAAAATAGCAGTGGCCTTTTTTTATAACCGTGGCCATGGAGCTATGGAGAAGAGAAAAGTCTGTTTTAAAATCCGCCGACAAGTGGGAAATCCCGTCAGACGCCGATGGGATGATAAAAGTTCTGTTCTGTCACCATGTAACTTCACCACTCCCATTTTGTCACTGTAATGCTCTTAGATATAGCAAGGCCAAGTGCTGAAGGGGGACAATGGGGAGAGAGAGAGATAAGAGAGATGTTATGGCCTGAGTCTGTTGGTACTATATGAGAAACAGTGAAGCAGAAATGGAGAGAATAGCATACAGATTGTTCACAATGAAAGGGCTGGGAGAAAGGGGCATTTTCTCTCTGTGACTGAATGCAATTCAAAATAAATGAAACACTTTTCATGGTTGTTTTTTGTAAATCAAAGGTGGCTTTTATAATACATTTGCATGACTATCCAAACAGATGACAAATGTTTGTACTGTTTAGTTTGTAAACAAAAAAAGAAAATATTTAATTTTAAGACTCAATATCTATAAATTCAAGCCCTTTGACAACAAAAACTTTGAGAAGAGCTAAAAGTTGTGTTTTTGCTGTGTTTCAGATTAAACCCTTCAAGTAAATGTGGACAATAAAGTTAAAGGGTTTATTTGTTTGTTGTCTAATTTTGTGGGAGGAACTAGGCGGTCTATCAGTTCATCCAGGAGAGTAATTATTGTGTGATTGTTTAAATACATATTGTTCGACAGTGTCTTGTTCCTTGAATAGAAATAGCGTAGTCCTCCAGCTCTTTGAGAACTATACCTATTCATGTATCTTGCTGCAATTTCTTCTGCCATTGTTTAGGAAAGTCATCCCCACAAAAACACACCTTTTTTAAACCACTGCAAATTAACAGCTGCTCTGCGGAGGCATTGAAATTTAATGCAAAAATGAACCCTCACAAATTGCGTGTGTCTTAGTACGTCTAGTCCTGTGTCTTTTTGATAAATAATGAGACTATTTTGGCTAATTTTGCATGCAGCTAATTTGGGGCAATTTGGGGTTTGTTCTCTGCTTCTGCACTGAGTCACCAAAGTACTTTCTTTTTGTGTATGTGTGTTTTCAGCTAAGGAGCACATGGTGTGTGACCCGCTGTGTTCAGACGCAGGGTGTTGGGGTCCTGGCCCAGACCAGTGCCTCTCCTGCAGATTTTTCAGCCGTGGACGAACCTGTGTGGATACCTGCAATCTTTATGAAGGGTAAGTTATGCAGGTGCATGCACTCATACTCATACACTTAGATACTTGCAACACAGTGTTCCTGTGTCATCCTGAATGGCAGAGATGCATAGTGCAAGTTAGATAGATAGTTGGAGGTTGAGTAGGATTCTTGCTAAATGACTGACGGAGACAGCAGATGGGGAAGAATCCATGGTTTCATGCAGTGTATAATAGCAAAGGTACTATAAACAAAACAAACACAACCTCCTCTAACAACAACAGATGTTTATGAGATACAACATTAACCTTCAGCAAAGGAGCTATTTCAAATTCCATATATTGAATAAGTGTGGCTGGTTTATAGGATGTAGCATATAGGTGGCTTTACCACTTCACTTGGGCCAAGCAGTTTCTTTGGTGAAACCCTGGAGTTACTGGTTCATTGTACAGAAACTGCACATGTTGTCCTGTAAATGTCCTAATCATGTTAGAAATTTGACCTCTAATTTGCTCACTAACTCTATTAATCATTTCTACTTGATGCTCACAAAAAAGTCAGATAGCTCCTGTTCTTTTCCATTGTGCTTTGTCTAGTTTGTGAGAAAATTTCAATTCCTGCAATTCTTACCAAATTCTTACCAAAAGTGAAAAAGAAAAATGGTAGTGGTGACATGGCAAGTGCCAGTTTTTCCAGGGAACAGTAGGGTTTTTCCTGCATCGACAATTACATGACATGCCAACTATTGGCTTTGCCACACAGAAAATATAATCATCATCAAAAAAAACAAAACTGCTTTTCCCTGCCGATCAATGTTTTAATATTATTTTATGTTGACAGCAGGTGTTTAAAAATGCAGTTGCAAATGCCAGTCACTGTTTGTGAACACTGCTCAATGTGCCTCTACTTGTGTGACTGAACGGCATTCTGTACAACAACTACAAAGCCAATGTGCGTTTGTTTACACTGGTGAAATTGAAGGAATGTTTTAGATTTTTTTTCCACAATTTATCAAATAATTCAAACAACCATTTGTAGAACATGATATAAGTTCAACCCAATTCCTATGTCTAAGAACATATACTACTTAAAATAGGGCCTACTATTTTTTTTTTAATTAAATGCATGACAGGAGGAGAACTTCATCTGTGTAAATAATATTTTGCCAGCAGAATCAAATAGTTTTACAGCATATTCAGTTTATCAGTATTTGTGGTCATGTTCTCAGTCTCAAACATAGCTTAACCATGTCATGTGACATGGTTCAGGCAAGAACAAACATTACTGGCCACTACCGAGAATTGGAGATGAACATTTAACATCTAGCAATTCACATCAGCTACACTGAAAGAGCGTCCATGTGAACTATAAATTAAAACAAGCTTTATATTTGATTTGATGTTGCTGTTTGTTTAGTATGTAAATGAACACATTAGATTTTATGTTATGTTTGGTTTAATGTTAAACAGGCTATCTTTATTTTATTTTTTTATATATAAAATATGCATTAACAATTGTCATTTTCTTCAATCATATAATTATAAGAGCTCTTAAAATATGTTGCTTGCAAAAAGCGTTTGGTTGAGCCAGTTAAAGGCACACTACACATGCACATCTGTGCACATAATCAGTATAGTACAAACTCCTATTCATTTTGGGCAAGGCGTAAAAAAACCCCCTGCGTAGTCTGGTTTATTTCAGATCAGTCTGAATACTGTGAACAGTTAAAATACTGTGGCTCGCATTGCAAAGATAATAGCAGACCTACATACCTCTCCAAAATAATTGGAACAGTAAGGCAAATTTCAGCTTTTATGTAGATGTAGACATGTAGATGTGTTAAACAACTTAGGACATATCACCATTTGTATTAGACCACAGCATTCTTAGGTGAGCAAAAGTAATGTAACAAAAATCTTTAAGTAAACAACATTTAATATTTGGCATAACCCTTGCTTGCAATAACTGCCTCAAGCCAGCGACACATCGACATCACCAAACTGCTGCAATCTTCATTTGTGATGCTATCCCAGGCTTTTACCACAGCTTCTTTCAGTTCTTGTTTGTTTCAGGGTGTTTCTCCCTTCAGTCTCCTCTTAAGGAGATGAAATGCATGCTCTATTAGGTTAAGATCAGGTGATTGACTTGGCCAGTGTAAAAGCTTCCGCTTTTTCTCCCTGATGAAGTCCTTTGTTTTGTTGGCAGTGTGCTTTGGGTCATTGTCCTGCTGCATGATAAACTTCCTCCCCATTAGTTACAATGCATGTCTCTGTAAATGAGCTTGTATTCTTCGGATCATAAGCAGTTCCTTGGTTTCTCCACACTTTGGCCTTTCCATGACTTTGGTAGAGATTAATCTTGACTCATCAGTCCAGAACTTTTGCGGCTCATCTCTGTTCTTCTTTGCAAATTTCAATCTGGTCTTCCGATTCTTACTGCTGATGAGAGGTTTGCATCTCGTGATGTGGCCTCTATATTTCTGCCCTATGAGTCTTCTTTGAACAGTGGATTGTGATACCTTCACCCCTGCACTGTGGAGGTGGTTGGTGATGTCCCTTACTGATGTTTTGGGGGTTTTCTTCACAGCTCTTACGATATGTCTGTCATCAACTACTGTTGTTTTCCTTGGCCAACCTGTTTGACGTCTGTTGCTCAGACATTCCAAATTGTTGTGATTGCTATGCCCAATGTTTGTCCAACGGCTCTGGCCGATTTTCCTTGTTTTCTCAGCTTGACAATGGCTTGCTTTTATTTCAAAGACAGCTCTCTGGTGTTCATGATGGTTTATCCTCTTTAACAGGAAAAGCAGTCTTTATAGGTTTGAACCAAGGATGAAAACTTGACTAGTCATGCAGAGCTATTTAATTATAGTATAAATTATATTAATTATAATATAAATAGGCTATTATATTATTTAGTTTGGACAATCAACCAAAAAGGCAATAATTAACATCTGTTAAGCACCTGTTCGATAAAAATGGGTGGGTTTGAACAAAGGATGGTATGTCCTGAGTTGTTTAACACATCTAGATGTGAATACCAGGAAATGAGGGTTGTAATTAATGAACTCTTGTCTCATACTCATCTTTTGATCTTAAACCCAAATGTCTTCAGTTAACAACAAAAACAAAGGAATTTGCCTTACCGTTCCAATAATTTTGGAGGAGACTGTATCTTTCCACAGACAACTTACTGACTAAAAAATGAAAATTGGGAAACTTTTATGTCCTGTCCCTCTCTTACATAATAGGTAGCTTCTGTACATGACAAGATACCACCTCTTTCCTCTCCCTCTGCTCTCCCGCTTGCTTTATCAGAATGACCAAGATCGCAGATAATTTACAAAGCAAAATTACAGCAGATAAAGATCAATGGATCTTTTCAAGGAGAACAAGGAGGATAAGGATACCATGAATGACACAATTTCATTGCCAAGCTGCACCCTTACCTTGTTTATTCCCACCGTCTTAGTATTGCCATCTGTATCAAGTTCCAAAGCTCTCTGAATGTAAACCAGGGGAAAACACAGATATAAGTGAAGACACTATTTTCTTTCGGCCAAGTAAGTCAGCACTAAGAAAATCTACTGGGCATCAACCCACATACACACACAAACACAGATGACTAAGACAGAAAAGGTCGCTGCTTGTTCCTTGTCTCCCCAAAATACCCTACATTCTTTGGGCTCAAATATAATTTGTTTCACCTGGGCTAGGGCAGGTCCTACTTTGTCCTTTCTGGCCTTAATCAGTATCAAGGAAAGCTGGTAAGAAATGATAAGCCTCTACTTATCATTTTGCTCACGCTGCTTTTATGAATGGTGTGGAGCAAGGTTCACGCAGGCCAATTTCTGTTCATGTTCTGTTATCACAAGTTGCGTCGACATGGCATCTCTGCAACACTCAACTTGACAACATTGCGCCAGTGATAAACAAGCCTTTCATTATCAACGAAAGCATAATGTGAAAGAAAAGTTAGTGTGCTCGTCACTGAGAATTGGCTTGGCACAGATGACAAACCTGTTTTAACTGAAGCTTTCCTGACAAACTTTCCTTAGTCGTTATTGTGTTCAAATCCCAACCCATAATCCCAATTCATATTTGGATGGGTTCTCACAGCTGTTATCAGTCATTCACTTTCACTTCAACCTTCAAGGTTAGTGTACAGGTATGTTGACAAATAATTCTGCTATTTTCCCCTGATTTTGAAAGATTTAACGTCAAAGATCACCATGTTTACTGCCCTCCCTGACAGTCCGTCATCAGCACAATGTATGGTCAATCACAAACCTTGGAGATCCACAGTTCCAGCTGGAGAGAGTGCTTTTCAAGTCTCTATGGTAACCAACGAGCACCTTTTGAAGTGATGGAGGTGGTTGGAGCAAAGTGTATTCGCCAACCAGTACATTTAAAGAAAAAAACAGCCCCGTGTCAATGTCAAGAGGAAATCAAATGGATGCTAGATGTATGATCACCATCAAACATGCACTCTTAAACTAGGAAACTCTGTTTAGAAACAGTTTAGTTTAGGTGCTGTCTGGTCATGTTCAGCACATTAAGGCAGGTGGACCTGTGAAGGAGGTTGCATTTCATTTTCCTATCCTTATAAGTGCTTATCATATTATTGTTAATAATTGCAATACATTAATAATTTTTAAATGATATACTTTATGGCTTTTTCAAAACCTAATAACGTGATTTAAATACCTGAAATGTAAATTCTAATAATGAGAATACTTAAGCTATGAGAAAAGATAACATATGAACCAAAGTGAAACACATAAAAAATGATGAGCACTGTATTTACGCTGTGCCAGTTGATGTAGGCTGCTTAATCATAATTGGTCTTAGGTCTCTGATATCAAGCAGGCAGGAAACCTCACACTGAAGTCCTCATAGTTTTGTTTGTATATTCACAAATGTAACTGTACTTGTTCAAGTAATCACCACCATCATACCATCATATATTTAGAACTTGACAGAACCCCTACCAGACCATTCAGGAGTTTCCCGTTTCAGGCTAGAGGAGCAGCTCTAAAATGTGTCCCACTAATCAAATCAAGGACAAATATATAAACATAATTTTCAGCTATGAATGGAAGTGGTGTAATGTTCAACTAACCCTCTATTGTTGGAAGACCTGCTACACAACCTTCTCATCAAAACTTAATTTTCAGTTCAAGAACACCCCAAGGCTCTCTGTTACAGCTTTCAAGTTCAGCAGTAATTTTCTATTTACTATGGATAATATTTAAGAGCCGGGGGGTGAAAAGAACAATTTAAGGCGTAGTGGTGAGTCTCGGTTTATAAAGCACCCCTGCAGAGTTTCAACAAACAATAGGGGTCCCTTGACTTTAAAAGGAAGTATAGCTTGATGCTTTCCACCGCACAGCGGAGGGTGAGAAGACATGCTCCCCTGGTGAGTTTCATTAACATTTTAGATTTTTGCTTGGCAGAACTGATGGAAAGATTTTTTCAAGTTCGGAGTCGCAACTTGATCAAAAACTCTGTGGTGGCTACATTGGAGAGGAATGACGAGGACCCAATGGTGCTGTTAGGGCAGGGGGGCTAGGCGTGTCACTGCGTGTCACAGTCACTGCTTGCGCACGGGGCCACGCCCTGCCTACCTGTCCACCTGCACGTCAGCACCACCCACACTGTCAGCGTTACCAGCACAACCAGCATATCATCTACCAAATATAGAGCTTCACTGAATGCAACCCCAACTCTTTACACTCTGAGCAATGCCAGTGTTTTATGAGTCATGCTCTGAATATTTCATTATTGTTTGTGTCTTTATTTTTCTTTTATTTATCAGCCTAGTCAAATCTTCAAGTCCCTGCAGTTCAAGCTTTTGTTGCGGCACCTTTATTACATCCACCAACGTGGTTGTGTTTTCAGTGTCATTTGTTTGTTTGTCAGCAGGATTACATAAAACCAATGGCCCGATTGTCATGAATCTTGGTTGAAGGGTGTAGCATAGGCCAAGGTAGAAAGCATTAAATTTTGGAGTGGATCCGAATCATGTGGATGGATACACAAATTATTTTTCACTTTTGTTACCATTGCGAGATAGGTCGGCGGAGGGCTGTGCTCTCAGACTTCCCTTCTGGTTTCTATGTTGATTGGTTTTGCTGTAGAAGTGCAGCAAATCTACTTTAACAAAGGTGGCATGACAGTGAGCAGAACTTGCTTCATATCAGCTGCGCAAGATAAAAAACTTGGGAGGACAGAGGTGCTTTAGGACAAACAATTTTAGCTTTCAAAAAATAGATGAGTTTCAGTTTGTGTGGATTTTACCTCAGCGTTTCATGAGAAACAATTTGAAAATTTCTTAACACAGAACGGCTCAGACAGAGCAAAACGAGGAGGAGCTCAAATTGGCTTACATCGCAAATGTTTTTTTAATGGTTGTTGAAAATGTTTACAACATCAAAACGGTTTTGGACGGAATTGTTAAATTGTTCATTGTTCATGCTGTTTGGCATGTTTTATTTCTTTGAGTGAACATACAAGTTTGGCATTACAGATCATGTCTAAACAACATTTGAAATAAATGTTTATTTTGTATGAAATCCACATAGTTTATTATTCACAGTACATTTTTTTGCTGTATCTCTGACCCATAATGGGCACAATATACAGAAAAGCAGAACTTAGCAGAACATCACGAAGAAGCCTATCCGTCAGTGATATCTTCCAGCTGCAGTGCAGCCTTTATTATTTCAACCAGCACACACCCAGACAAAGGCTTACCTCCCCTGCCTCCTGGAAGGTTTTATGAAGGCCAGATGAGGCATAATTAATACTAATTTGATTTAGATCCCACTGGGCCAATGACATTTTTTCTATTGCTGGGATTAAACATTCTGTTTTCCCTCACTGACCAAATGAGAACCACCCAAAAGTCGTTCTCCTTGTCCTATAGTGAAAAAGGCAAAGTGCCAGCTCAGCTGCACTGTGGTCAATTTAATGACTTTTCGAGGCCACTCTGGTGTTCTACTATCATAAGGGGATTTCAGAAATTGAATAACAAGGCTCTTAATTTAATTGATTTTTGAAAAGGTTGCAACCCACGCAGGTACTGCACCTTTCAACTGCGTCGACCTCCATGCTTATGAGTATAACAGGAGAGTGTGCGTGCATGTGTTTGAGATTGAAGCAATGACTACATCTACTGACCTTTTTTTCAAAAGCAAGCACTGTCAGACAAATCTATCCATTTTAAACAATTCCTCATCTCAGTCCATCCATCTGTCTTCTTTGCTCTAGAAATGGCATCCTGAACTCTTATTTGACATTTGACAATATTGATTGAAAAGAATCATTTACAAGCATGTGTTCTGCAATAACAAAGCACATAAAGGGAATGTTCTGGAAATCAAATGAGATATGATATTGAGATTAGTACTCAGCAGGAATTTCACAGGGGTTTCTTTTGCACAAGGTGTAGGTGATTCCAGTGAATTTGTTGACTTAGATATAGCCTAAAGAAAGTGTACTTCTGCTGATTTTGAAATCCACAACGAACATAAAGCCATAAAGCCATAATCTGATTCAGTGAAATGCAGTCAATTTTAAAATGACATTGTGCTCAGTGCTGAGTCAAAATATTTACCCCCTTTTACACTGGACAAAAAAACCATTAACACTTGCTAACATCTGGCTTTTGTCTTGAATGTGAAAGGGTTCAATCAGGATTAATTGGCATTCACTCCTGGGACTCTGCAGTAGTCATGGTTATTTATCGGCTCCAGCTCCGGTCCACAGTAATGGAAAAATGACACCTGGATGGACACGCAAATTTCTGCCCCTTTTCTGGTGCAACTCTTTCATATGTTTGTATCTGTGGATGTCTATAAACATCTCATTAATTTATTTTATAGTATAAGCATACTAGGCTAACCTTCTATCTAGTGTTTAAAATACCTCCATACGCATGCTAATTTTGGTGTAAAAAGGGTATTAGTAAACGCTAATCACTAACATCATGAAATACTACAGATATAAATTACTTATTTTAGTATTAGGTGGGGTTTAATATAGTAAGAGGTGTTATTCATCATTTGTGGGTCCCCAGAACTTCTACTTCTCTCTTATATTTCCAGCAACTGAGTAAACTTGACACCTTTGAAAAAATATTTTAGACACTCTAAGCTTTTACAAGCCATCATTTTGATGCAAGAGACATGTTCATTCAATTGATTGATGCCTTGTTACTAAGCTTTTTAGCTCCCTTCATATCTACAAGTTAAGCAAAGAGTTTTTGAGTGAGTACATCAACTGAGTAAACATGTGTCTAGCATAAAACTTCAGTTATTAGCCTGGGCTTTTATTTGCATCAATTAGTAAATTCAATCTGCCTATATTTAGGACAGGCCTTTAATTCCTTTGCCACAAAACTCTTGCTTAGCAAAGATGGGAAATAGGCTACTATCAAACTGTTTATTTTAGCCAGTATGGATATTATGTGTACTTTTAATTTGGCTATCAGATAACATATTAATTATATCATTAATTTGATCTAGCTCTGAGAGACAATGCATTTACGGCAACCTCATGCACATTACTACCATAGGAAGAATGAAAGCCAAAGGTTACCGTAATTATTTTAATTTTTTAATGAAAAAAAGTTTTGATTCTTTTGATGATAGTAAGTCAAAACGTGTAGCCACACCAGGCCAGTAAATGGGACAGGCGTCTAATTGGGATTAAAAGTATTTAGGTATTACTTACACATAATGTTTCGCTCCCCTCTCTTGTCTCTCACCCCATGCATCACCTTCTATTCCCCACCCATCTTAATTCCTTTCTCTATCCCTACCCTCCTCTTTCTCTCAGGGATATTCGAGAGTATGCCAACGCGTCAGTGTGTGTGGAGTGTGATGCCCAGTGTGAGCGAGCTGATGATGACTCCTTGACCTGCCACGGTCCGGTAAGCTTACTCCTACTCACTCATTTCACTTTTGTATACCTTCCTAATATAGACAGAGAAGATGGCTGAGGCCATTTGTTTATGTTTGTGTATTTAGGTGTTAAATAGGAATAGTATTCAACATTTTTAAAAAACATGATGACATTACATCATACTTGAAAAATGAACTAGACTTTTTAGTTTCTTAGCCATAAAGCTGTGACAAATCTGATTTACAATGTGAAAGTGAAAAGCTAACAGTGAATATCAAGCTAACTTAAAAAGACTGGCTTTGTCAATTAACACTAGGTTAGGTAATATTTTAAAAATTAAAAATACTAAAAGATAGGTTCACTGTATTTCCAGTCAGTCTTAAATCAATATGCTCATATCAGCAGAAACAGGTTTGGCTTGTTGTATTCATTCATCCTGGACATAATATACTAGAAGTCCAAATTTTGTGCAGAAATTTGTTACAAAGTTTATCTAAAATTGATATGGAGCTTCATGATCTAAGTTAGGCACATCAAGGTAATATCTTCCAAAGTTGCAGCCTTTTAATACAAATCTCCCTCTCTTTGTTCCTATCCCTCCACTGCAGCTTGAAAGAAACACAAAGAGGGAATTCTATACTAAACTATCTACTATCTGTCAAACTGCTGAAGCCTCACATTCATTTCAGATAAAACTTTGAACACATTTTTGCACAAAACAAGGACCCTGGATTTTGTCCCACATTACTTACAATCAAAGTACATTAGCAAGCGATTAATGGTTAGTATGAGCAGGAGTAATGATTAGAGGCAGCATAACCTGTTTCAATGTTCATATATACACCTGATGTGGGTAAAAAGATCAGATCAAGTAAACACACTGTACCTCCAATCAAACTGTACTTAAAGGTTATGACTGATGATGTGTTGTATTTTTTACTGTCAACAAATCCCATGAAAACACTAAAACCCACAATGAATTGAATTAAGTAAATCAGAATCATCTGACGGGGTTAAATTGTTTTCTGTGCCCCCCCAAAGAAAAGTATTCAAGGCTAGAGCACTGCTTCACTCACCACAAACTAAATGGCTTGGAGCTGCAGAAATTCCCTGTGGTCATCATAGGCAATGATTAATTTTTGTATTAGCAGTCAAAGTGTGCCTTTCAGCTGTACTATTGATTATGTCTCATGTTCTGACTCAAAGGTAAAACTGATTGTTTTAGCTAACATCAGCATTATGTAGGGTTTGTATTCAGTGCATGTATGTTTCATGTGTGATCCTGACTGTATTTGGTATGGTACCATCAAAAATGTTTATAGGACAGTATAATTGATCTTTGTTTTATGTTTTTGTCATACAAGACATTTGTATTCTCAACAGACCTTTGCATTTCGTAAACTCTTAGAGAAGCATCAACGCTTTTTGAAAGATTGTTTGGTAGCAGCTGTACATCAGAAAAGTGCCAGAGCGAATATGAAAAATCCCTGACCTTCATCTCCGTCTGCCTTTCCTGCGCTCTACACCCTCAGCCACATGAGGCCCCTGACCCTGCGCTTTCTCCTGAAATCTTATCTTGCTGTTTGATAGAGAGGGATGATTTGCGACAGATGCAAGCCAGGAGGGGCATGTGCTGTCTTTTGCGTCCCATCAGACCCTGTCAGATAGTTTGCCCAGTATAGTTTAAAAGGGCGGAACTTTTTTCCCCCTAAACCACTGGAGTGTTTGTGTGTGGAAGCAAAGGCCAAAGTTAGCACATCTGTGGTTGTTGGCTTGAGTACAGTGTGTTTGTTGTTGTTGTTAGAGGAGATTCGTTGGTTTGATTATCTTGGCTGTCCACTTGATACCTCACAGCCCTGCGGTTTCTAAGACAAGTGATGGGAAGGCAGATGCTGGAAAGATAACATAACAATACACATAAATGTAACTTACTTCCAGCAGTTTGAGAAATAATTTTCATTAGCTCTGTAAATATTACAATATACCAGAATTAGAATCAGAAATACTTTATTGATAATTTAGGGGAAATTATTTTGTCACAGTTACACACATTGCATATCAAGGCATAAGGAGGCAGATAATGAAACATATAAATATGAGTACAAATATAGAATATAAAGAAAAATATAAGGATATGTGTGGATATGAACAATATTTACATTATTAAAGAATTGTTATGGTGAACAGTAATAGTGAATAAATAGCAGCATAGAGCACAATAATTATTAAACAGATAATATTGAACAAAAACAGATTATAAGGTCCAGTTTAATAACTAACTAAGGGCCTGTGTGTCCGAGGGAGGTGTTATAGAGCTTGATGGCTACAGTCAGGAATGACTTCCTGTGGCCCTCTGTGGTGCATTTTTGGGGGATGAGTCTTGCACTGAAAGTGCTCCTGTGTTTGAGCAGCTTGTCATGGAGTGGGTGGAAGAAATTGTCCAAGATGACATGTAGCTTGGACAGCATCCTCCTCTCTGACACCACCGACAGAGAGTCCAGCTCCACTGTCACAATGTCACTGGCCTTGCAGATCAGATCGTTGAGTCTGTTAATGTCTGCTACCCTCAACCTGCTGCATGCAACAGCAAACAGGATAGCACTGGCCACAACACACTCATAAAACATCCTCAGCATCGTCCAGCAGATTTTGAAGGACCTTAGACTCTGGCCCTTCCTGTTGAGAGTTTGGGTGTTCTTAGCCCAGTCCAGTTTATTGTCCATGTGCGCTCCCAGGTATTTGTAATCCTCTGCAATGTCTACATTGACCCCCTGTTCAATGGATACAGGGGTCACTGGTTCCTTTGCTCTCCTTAGATCCACAACCAGCTCTTTAGTCTTTGTCACACTGAGCTGCAGATGGTTCCGCTCACACCATGTGACAAAGTCCACCACCACAGCTTTGTACTCAGCCTCGTCACCCTGCTGATACATCCAACCACAGCAGAGTCATCAGAAAACTTCTGAAGATGGTGTAGATGGTAAAGAGGAAGGGAGAGAGGACCGTCCCCACAGGCTTTGAGCACCTCATGGCAGACACCATTAGGGCCTGCAGCCTTGTTGGAGTGGAGTATCCTCAGCTGTCTTCTCACCTGGTCAGCAATGACGCATACAGAGGTCACAGATGGGGGAGGGGAGGAGTCGTCAGGCCGAAGCAGACAGTTAACATGAGAGCCAGAGGTGGGTGGGGGACAGGGAGGAGGAGGAGTGGGGAGTACTGGGTTTGGAGGTGTTTTTTATATATATATACTAGGGGTGGGCATAGATTAATTTTTTTAATCTAGATTAATCTAGATTAATTTTGAAATTAATCTAGATTAATCTAGATTAA